>JAPXVT010000004.1:19982271-19992921 GCA_029823135.1 Acanthurus reversus | reverse complement strand
GTAGCAATAATAATAAAAATGTTTAACAAATAAAATCACACATCCACTCACCAAGCTGCACAGTCTGAGGCAACTCAACAGGCTCTCCCGTCCCAGCTCTGTTAATGGCCGCCACTCTAAACCTGTAGCCACTTCCTGGGGTCAGATTTTCAACAACAAACTCTGTGTTGCCTACAGGTTCAGAATGACATGGAAGCCAGAGGGCACTGTCTACCAGTCGCATCTCCACCCTGTAGCCCAGAATGGGACTCCCTCCATCATGTAGAGGAGTGAACCAAGAGAGGGTGACAGACTGTTTAGTCTTACCAAGAACTTCTGGGTCCTCTGGAGGATCAGGTACAGCTTTCAGGGTGAGAAGAAGCAGGATTTAAATACTTTCAGAAACAGCAATCAATAATTTAACAGACTGCAATGTTTATCTGTAATACTCTGTTGTCTATATCATCTTGTAGCATGTAAAGTTGCTATGTGGAGTACGCAGCTTGAATACACAAGTAGAGAGTCTATTCACTTAGAGAACTGTTGTGTGCATGTGTTCTTCTTTTCTGTCTCACCGATATCCTTCTGAAATCTCTAGATAAAACTTTTGTCATCTGAAATATAAAAATTAACTTATTTAAGATAAAGTTACAAACCAAACTAAAAAAACTTACCAATGATGGTGAGTTTGGCCAAGGAGATAGCATCTCTAGCAGCAAATGTAATTTCCTGTTGTGGCAAAAGGGGTGCCTGTCTCAGGGCAAGGCGGTAAGAACAGCCATCGGCCCTCATGGCCCAGAGGTCACTGGACTTGATCTCAACTCCATTGGCATACCACGATACTTCTGCTGCTGGGACAGGCTCGGTGAGCTCGACAAAAAACTCAACCTTCTCTCCTACTGCAACCACCTTGTCCTCCAGACCCTTCACAACGTCCAGCTGCCAGCCTTTTAAGGGAAAATTCACAGAAGACAACATAAAAACCAAAAACTTGAAAAAAGTCAGTGAAAGCCTACTGTAGTAGATATTGCTATCAATACAACTGCAGAGTGTTTTGGCCCACCTTTGACAGAGAGCTGGGCAGATGTGGATGCTGTGCCAGCTTTGAAGGTCACTGTGCAACTGTCTTTCATATGCAACTCTTTTAGAAGGAGCAGATGACGTCGACCGCTCTCAAATGTCACAATCTCAGCATTGGGGGATTCCTTTACTGGTTTCCCATCAAGAAGCCAGCGACAGTCTTTGCTCTCAGGACGAGAGATGGCACATTCAAACAATGCTTCACCTCCATCAAAAGTTTCCACATTTTCCAGACCCTGGACGATGTCAATGGGTTTGGCTGTAGAAAACAAATAGCAAAAAGGAGAAAAAAGGGAGCGCCATCAAAAAGATTTTAAGTGGACTGCAATATTTACATCGAAGGGCACAATCTTTGTAACGATCAGCTACCGATCAGTTTATTTGGTCACTTAGCTAAAATATGTGGGAGCAGAGGAGATTCCCTAAGCTGGGTGCTCTTTCCATGTGGAGGGAAGCTCACCTTCCACATGAAGTGAAGCGACCACACAGGTCCCCTCTGCCTCACAGGTGTACTTGCCACTGTCCTCAGCAGACACGCGGCTTATGTACAAGCGAGCCACATTCCAGTCCTGCTCCACAACCACCCTTCGGCCATCGGGCTGCAAAAGCTGCCCGTCTTTCTTCCACTGAGCCTTGACCGGCCTTGAGTACTGGCAGATGAACTCAGCCGGTCGGTTTTCGACCACCCAAAGGTCCTCCATCTCGCTCACCACTTCAACTGTGGGATCTGAGGTTGGGGTCAGGGGTCAAAGGGTCAGGGCTTGGCCATTAAATATGAGGATATGTCTAGGACATGCCAAATGACTATGGGCTTTATAACCCCCCAGACCATGTTCATGAGATGCTCATATATCAGTAAGAGCTGCATTTATATCGTTTTTTTTTTAAATTATTATTTGAATAACCACTCAAAGCACTTTACAACACAGGTCAGCATTCACCCATGCACACACCCATTCAGACACTGATGGCAGAATAGCACAATGCAAGGCACCACCTGCTCATCAGGAGCAACAAATCTACTTCCACACTAACATACCACTGGTGCTGTATCTTAAAGTAAATTTGAGAGTTTTGAATATCAGTTTCTTTTGTTTTATCCTTTATGAGAATGTACAGGGGGTCAAAAAGCCCAATGGTCAAAGTTCAGGGTAATGATCACAATCAAGGGCCAAGAGGCGCTGATGAAAATGGAGGGGGTGAGGAGTGGATAGAAATGCCAAACTCACAAGGAAGTTGCAGGTGTCGGGGGGTTAGAGGTTTTAGTGCTTGAGGGTTAGGGGCAAGACTTGATGGGATAATAAAGTGGAGGTTATTCAGCAGCAGCTGGCCTGCATGGATGGGTGGAGCAGCACTTTCTTACCAATAAAATTTCAGCTGTCACTTCATTTGTTTGCTAACTCTGTACAATAAAATTTGAATAAAACCATAACATCATCAAAACAGAGCCGACTGTATGTTACCCACTGAATCCATTGACCAAATTTGTATTATTCATCATATAAATTACCAAAAACATGCACACCTGGGGCTGCAACTTTAACCATATAATAATCACGATCACACGTTTGGCTTCTGTAATTAAACCAGAGCAGGTTCCTCTTGACAACGTAAGAGCGCAGGGTCTAAAACAACAACTCAAGGGATCCCAAATCACAAATATTGTGATTAACTCATCTTTTCTTCCCAAACACAGTGGTGGCTGCAGGAGAGGGTACTTTCACACAGTTAAAATGGGGTTCACTAACAATATTTCATGATTTCTTTAAAAAAAGATGTTTTTAACAGCAGTCCTAACACTTAGCAATATTCAGTGCATTTCTATTCAGTGCCATTGTGCAAAAGCTGACAATCTGCCTCTGATGTAACTAGTACAATCACAATGTATGAATGTACCCCCAATGGGCACTAGTCAGTCTTTGTAAGGATAATACAGTGACTAGATCACTGTAAACTCTTAATTAAAGACTTGGCAAAATCGAAACAATAATGCTAACAAACGGAATCAAGTGTGTCTCTTCATTTATTCTTGGCAGATGCAGCTTTGGATGAAAAGGAGGGCGATTTCTAAATGAGATGCAACGTGGTCCTGAATTTGGGATTGATTTGCAAGAAGCTAAAGTGTGCTATTTCATATACACTGAACAAGAAACTGCAAAACAGCATGGAGACGACAGTGAACTAGCAGCAACACCAAGCTAGCTCCAGGACTGCACAACAACAGAAATTAGACTCGTGTTGGTGATGATTAAGACTTGATGAATAAAGACAAAAAAGAGGGTTAAGTGCAAACTTTGACTGTGAACTGGCCATTTTTGTCTGATTAGTTCTGGGTGAAGCAGCCTTGAATTTGTTTAGAGTGTCAAATTCTATAGAGAAAACAATAAATGTCCACAGACACAAGATGACACATTGATGACTAAATAATTGGTTATGTAACCAAAAGATTTGTACACAGTAATGTAAGAGTATGTCTTTTTTTTTTGCATTTGTGTGGTTTCTAACGAGCCAAACACAGATTAGCCATAAACAGAAACATATTCTCACCAATCACACCAAACTACAGCCACAGTTGTTGAAAAACTGACTGTATAAGTTAAAGCTACACTAAAATACCCTTAACCCTTGTCATTCAAACTGGGACTCGACTTTCCCCAGCTGACACTGAGCAAGAAGTCACCAGTTTATCACAGAGCTGACGACCACTCACACTCACTTTAATGTAATTCAAAAAATAACCAGACGTGCATGTCTATGGAGTGGACCCACAGGTACAGGAAGAACATGCAAACTTCACACATGAAGGCTGGACAAGGTCTGACAGAGTTAATCACTGTAAGATCAACCTTATTCTACTTAATATCCAATAGTATTTACATTTTAAAGAATATATTCTGATTACGTCATACCCTATTTTGATGATTTTGTACAATTAAAGCAAGCTTAAAACCCAATGATGGAGCTACGAAACTACTTTGTTCCCAAAGACAGATGGATATCATGATAAATAATACCGATCGTGATTATCATTGATTTTATCATTTCAGCAGCCCAACATACAGCACATTGGACAGATTCAAGCCTAAATAATAGAAATTAATTGCTGATAATGGGTTTAGCTGTTACTCTGACCTTTGTTGTGGTGCTGCACCCAGTTGTATGTTTTGGTTGTATCAAAGCATACAGCATGGAGCTCTCTACTGCCATTGTTATTATCGATGGAATGAGAAACAATCCTGCTCATGCATGACGAAGCAGAGAAACGTAAAAATATCCACTATCAATCTACTATGTTGGCACTACAACCGTTTTAAGGAACCCTGCAGAAAACACTAGAATTCATGGTAAATTTAGTCACATTCTTCAAGAAAAGTGCATTAAATTTCTTGAAATCATGATCAATTAGTAGTAAACCTATAAACTTTACTGACAATAACACAACCTTGTAGAATACAAATATTGTGTGTGCAAGTTCTGAAATGGAGAATTAAAATTCTGCAGGGTCTAAAAGCCTGAGATACGGCTTGCCTCAGTCTCCAGTGATTATCGTCACACAACGATACCTTTGACTAAGAGCTTGGCTGTTGATGTTAAGCTGCCAGCTTTGAACATGACAGTGCCAGAGTCATCTGGGGCCAGGTTCTTTAAGGTGAGCGTGTGGATGTGGCCTTCGCTCAGCCCTATCTCACTAACGGGGCTGTTCTCCAGCAAGGTTCCATCCAGCCACCACTGCACCTTGCCCGGTGCTCTACCAGACAGCTGGCAGGAGAAGGTTGCCCATTCCCCAACAAAGACGTCGGTGGTCTTTAGACCACAAACAATGAACACTTCTTTCACTGTTGAGCAAAAAATACACATACGCATACAGTGAGCATCTAACTTACTCATTGTCAGCATTCTATCAACTCGGCAGAGCAACGCATCATACAAGACAGACATCATGCAACATTGCAGTTTACCAAGACTATGGCCAGTCCTTAAATCAAACCTGCTATTCAGTTTGTAGGAATAAACTGTCAAATAGAGTCAGACTTAAAGAATTCAGCCTTAAGTAAACGCCAGGACAGACGCAACACAATTTTGGGTTTAACTACCTTGCACTGCCAAAGAAGCTGTAGTTAGCTGGTCTCCTGCGTCACAGGTGTAGTAGCCACTGTCCTCAGGCTCCAGGTTTCGTATATGGAGCTCTTGAATGCACACTTTCTGCCTCATTTCAAACTTCTTACCAGGCTGGAGGACCATGCCTCCTTTCCTCCACTCAACACGAAGACCTGGTTTAGACAGCTCACAGCGCAGGGTGACATCATCACCCTCTACAGCATCTTCGTTCTGAAGCTCTTTGTGGAAGAACACTGGGGTACCTGGTGAGAGTTTGAAATGGGAAAGTTTGGCGTCAGGTGTTGAGATGGAAAGTTTGGCATCAGATAGTTGAGAGGACAAGACAAACATCTCTCAGGGACGTCACACACAAGTTTTTCTGATGCAGAATGATGCCAGAATGGGTGTGTGGTTGAGGCAAGTGGAAGTTCAAGAATATTTCTGTTCATTTCAATCTTGGTCCATATTCTTCAATTTGATCAATAGGAAAGAGACTTTTTTTTAGAGGTGGCATCGATCTTTACCTTCCACAGTCAAGGTGACGTCACACTGTGCATCTATAGTGCCACATGTGTATGTTCCTGAGTCTTCAGGCACTAGGTTGTGGATACAAAGCTGGTGGACGGCGCCGTTGTTCCTCAGGTCGTACTTGAGTCCTGCTTTGATGGCCACATTGTTTCTTTTCCAAGTGACAGTGGCCTTGGGGTCAGAGATGGTGCAGGACAGAGTGACAGTTTCTCCCTCTACTGCCACAGTGTTGTGTGGCTTCTCTAGTATTAGCACTGCAAATATGGAAAACCCTAAACTACATTTAATCATTGTTATATTTAAATGAAGTCTTATACTTTATCCTCTATTTACAGACCTGGCATAAATAGTTTTGAAGCTGTAAACATGAACACATACATGCATGCAGAGGCTATAATATGCTTCTCAATTTTGTACGGAAAAAAAGCTATAAAACTATGACATTTGAAAAATAGAATTTGGAAATAATCCATCTTTGAGAAGCATTTATAACTTAAAGTGTTGAGTAGTTAATCTCCTCTAGCAGCTGTATTTGTGTTAGCATTTTGACAGCATTTTTTTTAGTAAACACTAAATGCAGAAAATGGATAAAACGGCTTAAAGTTAGGATGTAGAAGACAATGGCGTCAGCAGATTTCCATTTGCCATGACAAAGCTGCTGGTGATCGATGGAGATGAGTGAGAGGAACAAAAACCTTCAGTGACCATGTCATCTCCTTTACCTTTGGGCTTCTCCTCCACCAGAAGACAGGCCACACTCTTCTCCTCTCCCAAAACGAAGGCAACATCCCCTGATTCATCTGAGGTCACCATCTTCAGGACCAAACGGTGCACTCTGCCCTCACTGCTCATCTGATTCAGATCATTATTTTGAAGGAGGTTGTCTCCGAGCCACCATTCCCCATTCGTCACGCCTGAGTGTGACAACTCGACCTCAAAGACGGCATCCTGCCCAGTGACCACAGTAATATCGCAGAGTTCTCGGAGGATGCGCACATGCTCTGAGGGTGAATAGGATGATGGGAGGTCAGTGATCAGGTCTCAGGTAGGAAGGTTTTGCCATGACTAAGAATCTCAATTTAGGCTTAATTTAATGCATCAAGTTTGATGTCAGGAACATGGATGTTGGCACAAACCATTCTAATGGCGCTTAATAGCTACAGTGGTGCTAGATTTTACAGAAAGTACTAAACCAAACTACAAAACACTAAAACCAGAACAAACTTTGATTGTAAGTGATTCATTTTCTACATCTATCTATATCTATCTATCTATCTGCATACATTACAATTCAATTCTTTTTTCTAAACAGATCTGCCAGTAAAAAATTCAACCTATGAGTCTCATGTTTTACACATAGTATACATGTTTAAATGACTTTAAATGATTCATTTATGTTGCGAAAAGATCAGATTTGTACGCAGTCAAAGTAAAATCAGCATATGGTAACACTTTACAATAAGGTACACAAAACGTGTTTAAGTTACTGAGAAGCGAATGAGGAACAACTGGAGAGCTAATGACTGATTAATGAGAAGTTCCTGAGTGACTGTGATTGAAGAATGAAAGATTCGTCACTGGTAAACAGGCTGGTAGGTACTTTAGTGATTAACCATTAGATGATGATGATTACTACGGTACCTACTGGTCTGTTCACCCGTAACGAATCATTAACTAATGATTTGTTGCTACAGTACCTAGAAGTCTGTTTACTAGTAACGAATCACTCGAATCACTCTTTAATCACAATCAATCAGGAACCTCTCATTAACTAATCACTAACTATCCAGCTGTTCCTCATTCGTTCCTCAGTAACTGCACACATTTTGTGTATTTTATTCTGAAGTGTTATCAAAAATCTATATGCAGCCCAACTGACTTACTGACTCTGGCGGTCAAAGGCACTGCTCTGAACTTGACGGATACATCAGCAAAAATCCCACCAACACGTGTAACGTTTATAATGGGCCCAACGTAGTGCTCAGCTACACTGACAGCAGACGCCGACAGCTGGAGGACTCCAAACGCATCATCGCTGGCCTCCACTATCACCTGGGCTACGATGTCGGTTCGAGGTCCAAGAGAGGGGGAGTTGGAAACTGGAAGGAATATAAACGGGATATTTCATCAGTTTATTTCGGTATTTTTGAAGTATCATTATATCTTGAATGATTGTTGAAGGTAAAATCTCCCACTCTGGTGAGTATCTGTATCTTACTGAGCCTCTCCTGCTCTCCTTTGATGAGTTGAACACTGATCAACCTCACGAACACTGACTCGTCTCTTTCTGGATCCTCATCATCCAGCACCTGGAGGGTGATGTTCGCTTCACTCTGATTGGCTGAGAACACAACAGAATCCAAGAGGGGAACAAAGTCCCGCCCCTCTGTGGCTCGGCCCACCCCAGGGGTCCTGTAAGGTTCCGGTTGTGCCTCGTTTAGTGTTGCATATGTGACTCGCACCTGGACAAATTTAATTGGATAAAAATTATATGACTGGTGCATCAACTTCACATGGGCATCTGTTATTTTGGTTGCTTTATTTATCAAAGGCAAAAAATAAGATCATAAACGGTTTTAAATTCTTTACTTCCTATTAAGTTTTTAAAACAACTGCAGTAGGACACACCTGGCCCATCAGGCCTCTCTGTCGCAGGATGGTGAGGGACACAGTCGAGTCAGCCTCAGGAAGTCGGACAGACCTCGTCACATTTGCAAATACAAAAACACCATATGGATCGTCACTGGCGAGCACAGTCAGGGTAGCAGATGTCTGGAAACCAAGACGACCGTGGGACACGTTGACTAAAGACACGGTGAAACTCTTGTCCAATTCAGGGATTTCATCTTGGGCCACATTGATGATGATGTTCTCTGAGGTCTGACCGACACCAAAAGTGATGTTTCCAAACATGCTAACAAGCTCCCCCTCAGAGCTGGGATCAGTCTCCCAGAACACAGTGACGTTGGAAAGGTCACCAAAGGACCGATCCACCTGGAAGAAAACAAAAAGTGAGATAGCAAGAAAAAAACATGTATCTCCTTGGGCCTTAGGGCAAATGCCTTGTTTTCTTCAAACAATGTTTACACTGACCTGCAGGACCACAGAGCTGCGTCCATCCTCTGGCTCTGTCCCATTAACAGACAGGAAGTCAGGGCTGAACTGAAACACTCCATGAGCATCATCAGAAGCAGCAATGGTCACTGTGATGCGGGATGCAGCTCCCAAGCTGGCTGCACACAAAATATCAGATATGACTCTGTGTTATTTTTCAGTGACAAATTTAGTTGCGTTTTCAAGAGCTCTAGTTAAAAAAAAAAAGAAAAAGTACCCAATGGTTTGAGGAGAGGGGATGGAAATGCAATAACCATTTTTTATTTAATCAAGGCACGGATTGAGACTATTCAGCTTCTTGCTACTGACTTAAGAGATGTTATGATCATGATTCATGACTCATCAGAGTCAAACAGCAGCTTTATATAGTTTTTGGAGGATATTTTAGAAAAGCCATCAAAACTTAAACTGGGTTCTCTACGATTCATGTCAACTATTTACACCTAGTGGCTGTGAAAGGCCACAGTATTTGCTTTTCCCACATCACTCTCCTTGGGTGTTTCTTTCAGGGTTCACCAAACTGTGTAAACACCAAACACAGTTAAACACACATGCACGTACATGCACACATCTGTAGACTTGTGCGCATGTATGTGCAGAGTGAAGACACATCTGACCTTTGTCTGAGTAACTTCGTGTATGAATGAAAACGGTCCAAATCATCTGAGAATTTTAGTTTCTTAGTAGCCTTTGTCTATCCACCCAGACAAAACTATTATTCTGAAAGAAAGGCATTAGATGCCTAATTTTTGCAGACATAAAATTTAAATTTACATTTAAATATCAAGATGTTGCTTGTTGCAGCAGCAGCAGCATGTAAATTGATCCCTGACAGAAGCTGACTTTGAGATATGCCACCTCAGTAAGTGACAAATCTTATGGGTGCAGGGGTCACAGAGTGGAGACAGGAGGAAGTCTGGGGATTAAAGGAGGGGGATACTTACCATAATGATGATAGGATGGAAGGAGGAAGTCAAAATCACTCTCTCCACTACCACTTCCTTCACTATGCAGAAACTGATTCACTGATGGATCACACACCAGGGTCAAACAAGTGTCAAACCAGGTAAGAGTCACACCAGAAGAGGAGACACAAGAGAGGGCACGTGGGAAGGAGGGCAGGCAGTCACACAGGTAGGTGGGTGTGGGAGGGCACACAGGAGCACAGCACACAAAACAAACAAAGAAGCAGGACAGGGTACAGAGTCAATCCAGCTCTAAGATGAGATTTCTAAAAAAATCTGTAGGACGTCGTCCTGTGTATATAATATATTTAAATTTTACATTAAGTAATAAAAAGTGTTCTGCTTCACCCATTGTGATTTTCCTCACCTCCTCCATCAGTATTGTAGAGCTCCACTCTAAAAATCTTGTCCAGCTCAGGAACAGGATTGTCTACGATGGTAACAGTGATGAACTTAAATCTTTCCCCTGGAAGAAAGTCCAACATGCCTTCTGAGTCCTGCCGATGGAATACAAAGAAAGAGGAGAAGCGTATTCTCTAGGCTCTTTATCTGCTCATTAGTTTATCGGTACATCATCAGCACATACGCATCAGTAAGTTTAAAGCCTTTACAAGAAACTGACCTCGTAGTCTTCAGGGCTGGACGCTGTGAAGGGGGTTGTCCTGTATCCTACCATGACCCTTCCCAAAAGGCCTTGAGCCCGGGCCACCAGCAGACGGACTTGTCCTTCCTCCTCGTTAACAGTTATGTGGGCAGGTTCTAACGCTGGAGAGATAAGTCCATCCCCTGGGGGGCTGGGCTGAAACTGCAGCAGGCCTGGATCAGGGAAGGGTGTGTGTATATGTCAATGTAATGAGAAGGAGGAGAAAGGTGTGATGGAAGTAGG
>JAPXVT010000004.1:19918060-19928221 GCA_029823135.1 Acanthurus reversus | reverse complement strand
ACTTATTCAATTCAATTCAATTTTTTTTATATAGCGTCAAATCACAACAAAGTTGTCTCAAGACACTTAACATATGGAGCATGTCTAGACCACACTTTATAATTCAATTTATATTTTAAATTTCTGCAGTCAAAAACTATGAATGATTGAAATATTCTACCTTCACTTTTGAGAAGCTGTCATGCAACAGATCAGCACAGAGCAGAGGAGGGAAGCACAGTTGAAGCAGCACCAGCTAACATTCAGTTTGACAAAACACTCCATACAGAGTGACTCTTAGAAAAACAAGCAACGTCTAAAGACAGAAGGGGATGAAAGAGGATGGGTCCAAACATTATTATCATTTTTAAAAATGCTCTCTGTAAATTCAAACCATCTCATCCCCTAGTGCAGTGCATCTAAAACAGGAGATTTTACTGGGACCAAAAAAAGGTGATGAGCATTTACAAACATATAAACAACAAATTACTTTTTTCCATGATGAGACTGCAAAGTTAGAGTAAAGAATGTACCCCTAGCATAAACGTATCAAATATTACTCTTTAGCCAATTTGCTTTTTTCTTTTAAGATGTTTTAGTTAATTGGCTTTATCAATAAACTGTTTTATAAATTTAGCAAAGGATTATCAGTGAGTAAGTAAACGTGAAAGTTGATTGTATGTTTATGTCATGGTCATTTTCAAACATGTATACATAAAAAAACAATATACAATAGAAGTTTTCACAAACTTTTCATTATAGTTCAGCACTCAAAATCTATAGATGATCAAAAAAGAGTTTAGCATTGTCATGACAACAGTTGATAACTTGACTCCTTGATGCTTGCTATACTTGCTAAGGACAAAGCTTTAGCTTTGACAACTGTGTGCTTCAATGTTGCTTTAATTCAGCTGATTAAACTTGATCCAAACTATGTGTGTGTTCAATGGTTTTAACACCTGGTAGCCAAAAAGAGTGTTTACTTAGACATAACATAAAATATAGTAATATATTCATGTTATGCTGAACATAAAGTGAATCATAATATTGGAGAAAAACATTATTGTAGATTTTTGTAAAACCCCTAGGGGGCAGTCAGAGTCCAGTTTCTCTCTCTTCTGTGGCTAAAGAGAGTCACTCAGATCTGGTTTTCTCACTGATCTTAACTGACTGACACCTGACACACAGATATAGTTTTTGCATGTAACCACACAGGTTTCATCTCCAGAGCAGCTGTTTTCTCCAGAGGCTCCAAGTTGTTTCCACTGTTTGGCTTCTGAACTGAGACCATTTGATGTCTTTAATGCAAACCTGCAAACAAGCAGCATCAGACTGAAGTCTTCATACTATTTACATGAGAGAGAGAGATACAGACACCCTTTCGTCAAGGTGACAGTTTTATGACCCCCCTAAACTTTTGACCCTGCCCCTCCCCCACACACACCCGCCCCTCCCCCACTGAACTTTTGACAACGCCCCTCCCCCCTCTGAACTTTTGACCCCTCCCCTCCCCCACTGAACTTTTTGACCCCACCCCTCCCCCAACTGAGCTTTAAACCCCACCTTCAAAGTCTCTAGAATTTTCTGGTTGGATTTTTCATTTTCAAACAATGTGGAACTGGATAACAGTATCAAATTTAGATATATAAATCCATAAATATGTGATTATTAAAGGAAATAAGACTGAGAAGGCCGCGCTCCTACCAAATGTTGCTGAGATGTAATATGAAAAGGTGGATTTCTTTATTTATTGGCTTAAAATTCTGAGTATTCTTAGTATAAAAATACCAGATTAAGCCTGTAAAAAATATCCAGCATGTCTTTATTTTACTTTACTATGCAATCTCCTTCCAGGTATGCCTAATAAACTCAGAAATTCCCTGAAAAAAATTACAGTTTTTGAACTTAAGCAAAGCGTCCTACATACATTTAGGATCCTGACTTTGGCTTTATTTACATTTAATTTTTTTGTTTTATTTTATTCAGTAATCCTCATATCAAGGATTTTAGAGTTTATCTTAGGGCTTCTTTCCCTAAGAAGGTGCAGAGAATTTATGTTTATGTTTTGTTTAAATGGAAAATCTTTAGGCTGTGTGCTTTAGACGTACCTTTGTGTAATTATAAGGCTAGTTAAGGTAACTGATCGCTCCACTGGGTCACCAGTGGTGTGGACTTGAATCACTTATAGATCCACAAGCAGCCCGACATCTTTCTCGTATGTTGCTTTGTGACCTACAAATCCACCTCTTGTCACCTCAGTCTGTATCTAATGATCTTTTGGCTCAGTTACCCGCAGGGTGTGGGGGGAGCTGAGCTTGAACATGAGCCAAATTAAATGTGATGTGGTTAACTTGCATTGAATTTCTTGACCAACAACAGCTGCTCTCTACTCCTATCATGTCCCTATCATGAGGTTACCAGTTTTCTTGAACACTTTCGGTGTATTTTTCCTCTTGGATGAAGACTTATCTGTTTTTTTCTTGTTGTTTCGTCTTTGTTGTTGGCATCATCCTAAGTAAAACTATAAAATTCTTCATGTGTATTTACATATAGAGTGTTTTACTTGTTAAGCTCTTTATTTGGACTCAATGTAAATGTGATTGGGCTAAGCTGAGAGATTGACTGAACTTTCCCCTTAGCTTGTGGCACATTGTATTTCACAATCATGTTGACAGCTGCTGTGCCCAGCTGGTCAGGCCCATAATTAAGTTATGACTTCATATTGTACTAAAGCCGAAAATACAATAATGCGTTAAATGTGTTCCATGACATCTTCACAATGATGAAAACCCTGAGCAATCATTCAGCATGACACAGCAATGCTTTCACACCAGGGCATTTGTGTGCCACTTTCTACTGTGCATTTCAGTACTTTGTCACAGATTTAGAGACTTATGTATATTTCTTTACTCTAATTCTGATAGTGTGTAGATATGAGGAGGAGCAAGTCTTGCCCCTGTCTTCCCTATTCTTTGGCTTCTGTGGTATTTGGACTTTCCAAGTGGGCTTTCTCCCAACGCCAGTGACTGACAGCAGCAGGTCGCCTGGACCCTGATTTAAACTCCCCGAAACTCTAGCAGACGGTAATCCACTGTTGCTGCTTGCCTCTGCTTCATCCTGTTCTGGCTACTGTGTTTGGTTTCCATACTGCTGAAAGTGATTGGAGAAAAATAATCAACGAAATAATGTTTTTCATTCAAACCTTTATTATGTCATATTTGGGGATGATAAATAGATGTTTTATATAAAGTTACAATTAAACTTACCTGTAATTATCTCCCTTGCTTTTTCTGCATGATGCTAAATCATTTGGTAGCATCAAATCACATTATGGATGTTTTTTCTACAACTTTTGGTGATTGTCCAAGTTATCCAGTCAGCCTCTAATAGCACCTTGAGCACAATACAGCACAGCAGCAAACCTTCCTTTGTAATAAGACAGTATTCATAATGAAATAATTGTAATGTGGCCAGTGCTCTCCGATGTCGTGGCCTTCCACATGACCCCTTAGTCATTTCAACAAGGTCACGATTGTATCATGTTCACAGCCGAAACACATGGGTGTAACATCAATAGCACGTTTGCAAAGCCGATGACAAGTGAGGCAAATGTCAGCCGCACCGAGGACCGATAGCCAAGAATGAACAGCAGATGGCGTTTATGTTCCTGTAATGTTCTACAGGGACTTGGACGATAGCAACAACCTACTAGATACAAGAAAAACAGATGAGACACGATTGTGTTCCAAAATAGAGGCATGTCGTGTTTATTTACAATGTGTATAGCATTTACAGTATTGCAGAGTACCAAACAGGACAACAGGCAGGGACAAACAGAGAAAACCTTTAAGTGACAAGTCATTTTCACTTCTTTGACCCACAGAATGAATCGAAACAAACAAATCCTACTGTTCTAATATATTTCCAAAAATTTACAACCAAGAGATCCCACTGTTAATCCTGGTTAATTTATGTATTTTAGATGTTCGTCACTTAATTATTAAACTGGTTAATTAGGTGATTTTTTTTGTTTTTTCATTTCATAGTGACATCATTGTTGCACCTTGCATTTCTGTCTAATAGTGTCTTTTTAAAAACAAACAAACAAAAAAAAACCACTTGGAGTCCCTAAAGAAAGACATTTTCAAATCCAACATAAAGGGGCTCTAAGTATTCCTGGGTTTATCAGATCACTGCTCAAAGTTGTTTCTTTTGTGACCATTTTAGGCTCAGCCTGTCAGGCTCTACCTAATGGATACAACTTTTGAGTTATTGTGTTTTGGCAAATGTAAGCTAACAATTGTAAACATAAGCCCAGTATAAGCATGTTATCATAAGTTGCATGTTGTCCAATGCTCGACACTGTGTGAAAAGTTGTACATTTGCAAATCCCATCATTTATGAATGAAACCTACGAATGTTTGCCAAAAATGTCACAGCAAACAGACTTGGAAAGACAATTTTTCACACATCCCACAAGCTAACACGGCAAAATATTGAAAACAGACAGAAAATTAAAATATATTTTTTATTTCAAATAAACATCACATAATCAACCACACATGAAATGATTAAATACACTCAAAACAAAAACTTATTTGCCTCTCTACTCACTCACAAAAAAAAAACAACAACAACACATGTATTGTAAAGCTGTGCTGAAAACAAGTTCTTTTTGGCATGTTTCATTTTTCAGCTAGTTTTGTTTTGTTTCGTTTTCTTTAACTTGCAGGACAAAAAACAAACCGACAAACCTATGTAACAAAAACAAACATGTCTTAGAACATATTCAACATTTCAGGATGAAAACTTAGCACCTTGTTCCAGTCGTACTGTGATTCTCCGACTGGTGTATAGTGGATAAAAACCCATAGTACGGTGAGAAGGTTGGCCATGGTGACACTGCCAGTGACAAGGCATACTCCTGCTGCTTTAGGATATTGAGAACAGTGCAATTTTAGACAATATGATAAGAAGACGTGTGCAGTCAGACAAGAGAGACTGACACAAGATCCCAAGATCAGCTTGCAAATGATCTTACAAGCAACATCCAAAACTTCACAACATACTCGATGCTATACACAATGACTCACCCAAGAACAAAACAAAAAAAAAAACAAATACTGTATATAGTGGGTGCTGCTAAATCTTGAGAAGTAAATCCAATATTTTACATGAAATGGCTTCTATACAGAACAATACTAAACCTTAATACTAAGGCACTCCTTAAAATAAAAAGACAAACATTACAGTGAGGTGTGAATGTGGAGACAGACAAAAGAAATCAACTCTGTGCACAAAGCTGAGCTCCAGTGTCT
The DNA here is from genome assembly GCA_029823135.1 of Acanthurus reversus. NCBI lineage: Eukaryota > Metazoa > Chordata > Actinopteri > Acanthuriformes > Acanthuridae > Acanthurus > Acanthurus reversus. The sequence continues at coordinate 19,922,924 of JAPXVT010000004.1, read as the reverse complement.
CTACGTTAATAAACTCACTGCACAAAAGGACAGTGACCACAATACCTATGTAAGCATATTGAACAGTGTGACAGGAACACACATCATCCCCTACAGGGCGAATTTTTTTCTGACTAGAGGTAAGAACGACCTTATGTGATTTGGCCACAGTGTTTCCACACGGTCTGCTGTTGCCATTGACGATACAATACGTGCTGATGCTTTATTTAAACACAAATACTGAGAAGAGGTCACTCAGAATGGAGGCTTACTCGCCGTCCCTTTCTAAAATATCAACTGTTGCAAGTGCTGTTTATATGCACACATTTTAAAAAAAAAAATGGATTGTTTTCGGTCAGTGCAATAAATCTGAGATCATGTTAGCATAATTACGCAGGTGTCGGAACACATTCTTTCCACAGACACACTCACAAACGAAAGAGTAATAGTTTTTTTACATACTCGTGTGAGGGCACAGACACATTTTCGCCCTCCGACATCTTGCAGTTGTGGAGGATGAGATTTATATTAATGTTATCTACATAGAAAGCAATTTAAAAAAAGGTAGAAAGATATTTTGCACACTGCGTCAACAAGCAGATTTAGTCAGAGTTTCATTTAAAGTGTAAGTCACATATAACATCATGCTGCTGGCCATGTTGTCTTTGCATTAACAAAACTCTTTAACCAGAATTTCAAAACATTTTTTGGGGGGGGGGGCATGCCTTTTTTTCATTAACAACATTATAAGCTTTTGTGAAAGTCAATGATTTGAGAAAAGAATCTTTCTTTTTTAAATAAATAATAAACATATATCAATTAAATATATCTCAGGGCAGGGAATAAATAAACCTAAAGCTAAGAAATTATGCTGACTGTGGATTGGCTTTTTTTCCCCCCTAACTTTGAAAGTCTAAAGCCACCACTGGGAAGAACTGCTGTCCTAAAATCATCAAACCCAAACCCGACAGCATCCACTCTGAACTCAGCACTTATGATTAAGCTCCTTTTCTACATGAGCATTTTGGAAAAAGGACATGTGCACATGTGCGCAGCAAAGATAGGTAAAAGCAAAACCACCCTGTTTTATTCTAAAAAATTTGGGACATCAGGTCTCGATTTAAAACATTTGCTGGGCGAGAAATGAGAACAGAAAAAGAAACAGTTTCCTTTTACACCTGCCATTAAAATCAATATGCAGTTAAAAGATGCATCTGTACACTGCAAATCAGATTTAATGTACTATATATGTATTACACAAGAGAAAATACTCTGCAGAGGTATTGGTCTGAGTATTAGTTTGTCTTCACCACCACTGAGGTAATATGGAAAACTAGGATTTAAATAGTTTTTGTATTGGTGTTAAGGCATAAAGCTGACTTTGAATCCACCTTAAATAAACTGGAAAAGACATCTTACATCTACATCTTATATCTGCATCTGATTTTGACGCCAAGTTTATCTGGAGCCAAAGATTTCAGTCCTGTTCTTGAGGAACAGTAAGGCCTTAATACATCAGCTGTTGAAATATTAATACTGAATAAAATCTGTATTTAGGAGCAACTAAACACAGACAGCAGCATCGCAGCATGAGTACGTGCGGTTTCAAGACAGGTTTTGTCAAACAAACCCAGGTACACAAGGTGTCTTAGTATTACGGCTAATGTATAGTCAGCTCTCTATTATAACAATACTTGGTATCTTTTTCGAGGATTAGATCTAGGAGTTAAAACTGAACTTTTAAAAAGGGTAAATAAGACGCAAAAGTGAATTTACAAGTCACCAGGGTCAAGCAGCACAACTCGAACTATTGAATTAATTTTTTTTGTTGATCGAAATTGTTCAGGCAGCTACAATACAGTCTGCACTCTCTGTAGCACAAGTAAAGACAAACATCAGTTAGTCTCCCACTGTTAAAATTTTTGTGGTGCACAAATGCTTGAACTGCGCGCACACACACACACACACTCAGCAGAAGTCACAATGAGCCTTTTGCAATCTACAAGACAAACTGGCCGCACCTACCAACACACGGTGATCCTATGAATACACTCTGTTGTCTCTCTGTCACTTTTTACGCAGTTTTGTCTGTGTACGTTTCTGAAAATAAAAAAAATCAGGATGAAACGGACGGAAGACATATGGTTTCCCTGATGCCATAGTCTGCCTGATGTGACAGGATGAGGCGTGGAGGTGCAGAGACAGTGGTTATTCAATGATCTCCTCCTAGAACAAACGCTGAATGATGTTTTAAAGGTCCATGCTAAATTCTCCATGAAGATCATCTAAGGCCACAATGTTCATAGAAGAAAGTAAAATGTAAACACTACAAAAAAAAAGAGAAGGAGAAGTTATCATTGCGATGTATCCCTTGCAGGAAAAAAAGGCAATTTGTTGTTATGATGTCACAGGATAAAGGACCACAAAGCATAGATCGTATACATGTGTCACATGTTATAGTTAAAAAGAGAGCATATACCTTAGAACATAAGGCACTTCAACAACTACTCCTAGTGCCCTGTTTTGGAGCAGAACCACTGTAAATCTCCTGATCTTCTTCATCCTCCTCTTCCTCCTCTTGCCAGCGTCCGAGGTGGACGGGGGTGGGCATAGAAATGCTGGAACCAAGACCACTATGAGCCTGGGAACCTGGTAAGAGTGTTAAAACAAAGTTAAGAGTCTTTCTAAGGAATTCTTATGTTGTATCTCTGATTTGAAGCACTGCAGATTAAATAACCTGTCCTTTAATGTTTCACTGAATAATTTTTTCCTATCACCTGACAATTTTTTTTAATTTTTGGCAACATGTTTACACACTAACGCTTATCATATGTATTAGATTGTGAACAAAAATTCATACATTTGATGCATCATACCTAGCCTGGTTAAAACCATCCCTGTTACGCGAGCTCAACATTTCTGTCACTCCACATCTACGTCTGGACTTCCAGCCGCTGAAAACGATTTTACAAAATCGGAATACGAACAGCCAATCGGGGGTTTCGCTGTAGTTGTTGATATTGTAACCAGCCAATCATGGATTGAGCCGCTTGCTAAACAGTAATGGCGGCTCCCGAAGCAATGACCACTACGTTTACAACCAAGAGTAAACACAGCCATAAATGCAGCTATTGCAGAAATAGACTAAATAACAATTAAACAAGAACAAAGCTATGTACTGACATTTTCGCCCTTCTTGCTACCGGATTTGGCAAAAGCTTAATTTATCAACTAGCTTCACTGGTGGTAAAGAAAAACTTCCTTGGCACAAATTCAATCTTTATTGTCGTTTCGCCATTGGCGCTATTGGAAAATTTAGCTACAAGAGGCTTCAAAGCTGGGGATCACAGCCACGCAGATCCCTCCCAGCTCAAGCCCGATGAAATCGTTTTCAGCCACTGGAAGTCCAAACTGATTCGAAGAGCGAGACAGAAATGTTGAGCTCACATAATCAGGATGATTTCAACCAGGCTAGATCAAACCAGTTTTGGCATGTTTTAACCTCTGTACTACAAATTATACACATGCACTGACATTCTTCAAAATTATACTCAATTATTTAACATTTTTATAACTTTTTTTTTTTTTTTTTTAAATTTACTGGTCGTCGTCTCCATTCACTCCCCTATTTGGACAATAAACTTGGAGAGACTCAGAACTTGTAACAAGCTCCACTGAGCTCCATGTCAACTTTAAGTTACTGATGGGTGCCAAGTGCTCGGTGCAGGTTTGGTTTTGTTCTGCATTACCATGTAATATAACCTAAGTTTGACAAATATGAGAGCAAACTTAATTGCTTCTAAAATGTATTCTTCTTTCCTCTAAAGTCATTTAAGGGTATGCTCAATATGGAGTTCTTCATCTCACTGATTGTGTAATTAAGTGCTGCAGATTCAGGTCATAACTGTGACTTCAGCACTACAAGCAATCTTGTTCACATTACACAGCCATTTGATTTAATACGAATGTCCAAAATATCTATAACTGGGGTATGAAATGAAACCTAACAAACCAAACTGACACTGACAGGAACTTGTCACTCGTTTTTCAGTGTGTTTATTTACCAGTGTTTGTGTGCAGATCTCTCATTGGCACTGGGTTCTGCCACTGTCCAGAAGACCTCTGTGGGTGGGAGCTCTGCTGGTGGAGCTGGAGACACAGGAAGTTGTCAGTGTGTGTGTGTACAGCATAACATCACACTGCTCAAGTCGTGTACAAGAGATACAGAAATATATTGATGTAGACTGCAGTGCCTGGAGGCAACAGTTCACGGTCAGGAAATTACCTCATGCAGATAGATTGCATGGAGACTCATCTCTGCTGACGCAAACTCTGACTGTAGTGTATTGCTCCGGATGTGAGACTCACTGTTAGTCATACTGAAAAAGAAACATGATAATGACAGCTGATGAGTCTTTGCAGTCACTTATTAATTTCTTAGTGTGCAGCTCCTTCAGTATGACTCTGTGTAATGTGCGAGTACCTGTCAATGATGGTGCGGTCGCTGCGGTACATGGTGCTCTCTGGGTGGACGGATGAGGGTAGGAGGCCGTGTGAGCGGCCGCGGCTGGGATGTGCCAGCTGGGATGAAGACAGAGAGGCCAGGACGCTGGCAGCAGCAGAGGCAGCGCTGCTTGGTGGGATGAAGCGATGGTCTCGCCCTTGTAATCCAGACGCAGTTAGAACGGGGTGGGCCAACACACTGGCCAACAGATTATCAGGCTGGAAACAACAAACTTCCATTAATACAGAGCAGTAAAAGAAAAATTGGATTATAGCAGAACCTGTGTCATATGGTACTGTACTTCAGTAGTTTTTTTTGGATATCTTTATTTTACTTTACTATTTCTATTCTGTAGACTTTTACTTTACTACATTTTCAATG
>JAPXVT010000004.1:19899474-19909505 GCA_029823135.1 Acanthurus reversus | reverse complement strand
GCACCCTCCCCCTTCCTGTTTTTGCCTCAGTACACATTTTACTTTTTTTGTTGTCCCTCTCGTTTAAAGTCAGTTCACACCAAAGATTCACAAGCCAATTGATGGTGTCGCCAGCAGACACTATGGTCACCAGAGGCAAGTCACTCGTCAGTCAGCTCGTAGCAATGTCACCTGTTGCTAAGAAGTGCAGCGAAGAGCAGCCAATAGGAACACGTGCGCTCTGAAATGACCTGTGATTGGCTGATAAGTGCCCGTCATGGTCTTCATTTCCTAAAGCCTGAATGCAGGGCCAAGGAGAGGTGCAGAAGTCAAGTGTTCTTTCAGGCTATCTGAATTACAATATGCTGAAATGTCATTATGGAACTTTTGTCAAATTACACCACAAATAAACTGCCTACCTCAGCTTTAATCACGCATGTCATCCCCTTGTGCACATTCGTTTCACCCACTGGCCAAAACCAGCTACAAACTCCAGTTCTGCAGCCAATCAGCTGCAAGACCTCCCTTTGCCTCCGCTTCTGATCCTGCAGCAGCGGAAGGGCTTTAAAACGTGCCTGTCCAAAATAAAAGCAGCGTATCAGAAATCAAACTCATACCTTGTTAAATACATCCACTCTGGCCAACAGAATAGATCGAGCCCAAGAGAGAAGAGAAAATCACTCAATGTATCACATCATTCCAAGAGGAGAAAAAGAAGTGCATTAATGTGGGTTTAAAAGATCACCAGAGGAGTGGAGCAGATGGTCTTTCATGACTGGTGCTTTTGTAAAGCCATCCATGTGCATTCAGCTCAACCCGCTCCAGCCTGAGCAGCATGGTCTGGAGTGTGGTAATACAGCTCAGACCTCTCTCCCCCTCTCTGTGGTTCTCTCCCACCCTCCCTGACATTCCTAAACAGAGCCATTCTGGCCTAATTTGTTTGTATTTGTGCATTTTTTTTCAGCTTTCCCCACTTTATGCTTTGCCTGCTTTCTTTTCTCGCTCCCTCTCTATCATGTACCAGATTAGGTGGTTGGTTCCTCCTCTTTACGTCCCTTCAATCTAAAATAGATGATTAGAGTCATTCTCCAAGACAAATGTAACTTTTCTGGACGCTCTAAATCTGTTTAGGCACATTTAATAGTGTCAATTATTGTGGGGCCAGACGGGGGACTTGGGCCTTTCTGTAGTCAGGGCCCTTAATAACATTGGCTACAATGAGAAGCAGATGCTGACCCGCTTGGTCCCTTTGAAAAAAGACATTTGAGTAGCTCTGCTTCTAATTTATGAGCCCTCCTCCACATCTGGAATTCTTTATAATTAAAACATAAACCCCAAAGTTCTACTTCCACCTGTCAAACGTTGAGAAGATGAACATAGTAATGGGCTTCTCTTGCATTGGTGGAGAGATGGAGAGACTGGTTTTGCTAGTTCTTTTTTGAAGGGAGGGAAAAGGGGCAATAAGGGGGTGCAACAAGAGCCCTTCTTTTGTGATTGTTTTGCTTTATGGCAGATTCTGGTGCACGGCATGATTCTGAGCTCTGCATGTTTAACCCAAACTGGTGGAAACACGTACATAAAGGTGAGACAGACGCTTTCATATTAAAATCACACTGGTTTTGAAAGTGTACGAACTTACATTTACAGTCAAATCCTCTCAGGGTCAATTATAGGTAAGAAAAACACGAACAGATCTGGTGCCACTATTTCTTTTGAAGCTTTTTTTTCTCTTAAGAATCAGCTTCAAAGTAGTGTGAGACAAAAGCATTATAGTGAGACGGAAACAAAGATTTCCGATATCACACTCGGTGCGAACAGGAAGCATCACGCTCAAGATTTCCTTTCCATGTATTAGCAAGTAATGAAAGCAAAGAAATGGATTTGCTATGGCTGGTGAATAACATAATTGCCTGTAATAGGGTTTGTTCCAACAGATCAATAGGACCTACAGGAGTGAGTGCCGAGTGTGTGTGCGCGCACGTGTGTGTGTGTACGTGCTTGTGGAGGTGTGCGAGCGCAAAGCCTCTCAGACTTAAAGCTCCCTTCATTAAATCGAATTAAGATCCTGCACCCAGCAGATTAATTTTCTTTGTCTTTTTCTTCTCTTTTCTTCCTCTCCTCCCTCCTCCTCCTCACACCCTCCTTCTTTGGGGGGCAAGACAAAAGCAGCTGTGAGAGGGGCCGTCGAGCTTGTGGAGGTTGGAGAGTGCAGCTCGTGCAGTTAATCCTGCTGTGAGTATGGCCATGAGGACAGCATTCCTTCCATTTTCTCCGCTATTACCAGATCACCATAATTAAGTCTTCAGTGTTAACAGGGCAACCAGGCTCGAACACAGATCTGATCCACACCAGCTTCCTGCGGCTACTGCTAGAAATGGGGAGGGGGTCCAACAGGCTGAGCAGAGGAGGCAGGAGTGTCTGAGAATCTGCTCCCAGATGCACACCTGTAACACCTGCAATAATCATGGACATGTGAGCCAACATAAAAATGCAGCCAGACACATATTTTTTATTCCCAAAGTGAATGTCAGCATCCTGCAGGCATCATGCTCCTGACAGTCCTCGCAAATCTTCCTCAGCACTCTCCTGAAGACAACAGCTCTCTTGCTAATGCCAGCTCATACTGTCAGCTATGATAAAGAGAGGCAATGTCGTCTGCAGGTGTTAGGCAGTTAAAACCAGACCAAAGTAGTTCCCAACAACGACATAAAATGCACAGCCTCAAAGGAGATGTAGGCGGGTGTTTTTTAACGGGGAGGAGGTTACGCTGTTGTCCTGAGGGAGAGGAATGAGCACAGTGTGTGACAGGTTTGGGAAAAGAGAGCGCGGCAGCAGGGAGGAGAAAATGAGCTAAACAAGGTAGACTGTAAGTTGTGCACAAGAGGAAGGAGAAAGGGGGGAAAGTGGCAGAAAAAATGGGGTGAGAGGAGGGGGAGGGGGAGGCGAGAGAGGCGAGGGGGAAGCTACTACACAGGGAGGGAGAGGGAGCGAGAAAAAGGTGGGCCTCTTTGTGGATCATTGACAGATAATGGGCTCATTAGGCCAAACGTAGCTTAAAAAGGCTGCGGCTCTCTAAACAAACAGAACGGGCGCTGAGGAGACGGACTTAAGGCTCGACATGGATAGAGATATAATGAGGCCCTCCGCCCGCGTCCTGCAGAGCAAAGGGAAGCCTACCAACTGGCTGCCCGCTCAAATTCCCCAACAATCAGCCAACCGCGCTTCAACCCAAGTTGCCCTCCTCTCCCTCACCAATGAACCTCCTCTGATCCTCTGTTAAACTTTGTTTCCATGCCTCTGAGGGGGTTTTTTCCCCCTTATTTTAGTTTCAAAATATGCATGAATTTGAACAAAACATTTTCTTCTCAGTTTTGGCTTTCTATCTGCAATAAATCCGTCAAGCTTTTTAAAAATAGTCTCCCTAACTTCCTGCCGCCTTTTACCTTCCATGTGATCATTTATTCTAAATGATGATATCACTTACTGATTCTTGGTAAGGACTCCCACGGCAGCTTTAAAGTCTCTACAAGGACCTCTAACTGGTTATGAAGCAGTCTAAATTTAATTCGAAAGCCTCACATCTTACCCACCGGCCAATCAGGCCATCGACGAGAAGATTTACTACACTGTCTTTTAAAATGCTGTTGTCTGAGGAAATGCCATGAAACGCTTTATGGTTTACAGATCGGGAGAGATGATTTGATGTTAAGGGGCATTAAGGACTGTTCTCTTTTTTATAGGGTTGTAACAACACACTGATGTGTCGATGCACTGATTTATATTCCTACTATTCAACTACATCAATAGGTTAACAGCAAATCGTCCTTCTCGTCTGACTTGTATTAGTCGTTTTTTGAAACAAAAATCAATTGTATCGATACAAAAAATTAGTGCCTTGTAATTAGCACGTCAAACATTGTTTTCTGAATGTATTTTTCACACTTACACAAGCTCAAAGAATTCCGACACCATCATACAAGCAAAGCCATTCTTTTGATGAAAATGATAGATGTGGACAGACTGGTTAAGGAAAAGCACAAACAATAGCCAAGACAACACAAGATACCACAAATATGTCAACCATCAAACTCAAGGCTCCCATGAGAATGAACTTTCCCACTGATTCCTGTGGTCATACTGTGAAAGCATGTGGCAGACAAGAAGTAAACACTGTGCAAACACTGACATGCATCTTAATAAGTGTGTGTCAGTAGGGAGTGGTGCAAGTGACACTGTGGGAGACCTGCTATTTAGCTACACTGCAATTTTAAAGGATATCCTTGTGAAGAAGTTATCCAGGTTCTTGATATGGTGCCATGAGTCTGCAACATAAATGAAAGGATTAGTTAGCTAGCAAGCTGACAGAACGCTGACCCAGTTGCACATTTTCAGCCTATACATCTGGTAAAATACTCTAAACAAGTAGTAAGTCAGTTATTTTAAAGACCGTCGTGTTGACATGTTTACCTTTCAGGCCTTCGGGCACATGCACCAGCAAATCCTCCTCCCCTGGTGGCGAGTCCTCCTCAAAGTCCTCAATTCTCTGATACTCTTGGTACGCTTCAAAGTTAGCCATTGTGATTCACATTCTTAAAGTCACTCCCAACTTTCGAGTAACTTGTAGTAAACACTGTTATGACACGACTGCAGTCTCGCAACCTTAGTACATGTTGTAAGCTAGCCTCTCAGCAGCTCAAGCAGTTCAAAAAATTGGTACTGTTAGCTACAGCTAACGCTAGCTTGCTAACATGCTAGCTAGTCCGGCGGACAACGCTCGTGTAACTCTACCGTTACACTGCCATGGCAACATGTAACCTTAATATACTAGGAAGAAGCTAAAAATATAGTACACTAATATTCGGCAGACTGGCTAATGAATGTTAGTTTTCTCCATGTAAAATTGCTACCTAACTCTACTGCCTGGTGGCTGGTTAGCCTGTGAATGATTCAGCCTCTCTTGTAGTCTGGGTGACACGGTTTGTTTTGTTCCCGACTTGGCTCGTCCATCTGCTGATCTGGATCTGCTCTCGGATTTGCTTTGATTTCAGTCTTGACCGGAGCTCGTCAAAAACGCGCAGCTATGTTTTAGTCACGATGCGTTGATCTTCAGTCCGTCCTGAGGTCCGTTAGTGGTTTCCAAAAATACACCATCCTCTGTGCGTCCACTGTTTTTGTCTTTCACAAATAAATGTCAACAAACGTCTTTTACGTCACTTGTGTTTTTAATCTGCCGTCATTTCCGGATATCATTGTAGTTTTTTTCCATTTTCCCCCAAAGAAAGCCAGTTTTGGGCATGTTTCTGTTAACAGTGTAGCTCAAATCGCTCAAAATTCACCAGCATGTCACTTGATATGAAATAAACTAGCACTCTGCTACAACAAACCGAATTTTACAGTAAAGATGACCACACGTTAGCTACAGAAATGCACTCTGGGACAGAGTCAACATGGCAGCCTGCAGGGTGCTTGTGGATTACTGTGGAGCTTAACGATTACTTGTTCTAATGAGCTTGTCATCACTTAAATTAGCGTAAAATATGTTTCAGTTACTCTGTGCTAGAGCAAGTGTTAATGCTCCAGTGCGATCATTGTTTTTACACCCGCGATGCAATAAAACAGCAGATAAATGGAAGCTCTCACGGTAGGGTAACTTAATGTGACCGGTGTAATGACAGCCGTCCTGCAGCTACTGAAGGCTATATAAGCCATTTGTTAATTAATCAACACTAATGAGCTTGGCCTACTTTGATTGTTTAAACAGCATACTCTGACATAACTGGTTTCCTCTAGTGTTTCCTCTAAATAGGCAGGTACAGTGCCATGTAGCCCATGTTTCAGTTTGTAATAGCAGCATAGACGTTGTCTTTTCCTGGATGACCTTTAAGTTACCTACTTAGTCATAATACCCACATTGCTTATGATGTTTGTAAAATCTTATTGTGTTAATATTTTGTGAAAGCACCAATAGTCGTTGTCGTATTGTTGTAATACTGTTTTTAAGGCACTTGATCAAAAATATTATATTTGATTTGGTCCATATTGCCCAACTCTAATCCATAAAGACTGTTGCTAAATTTGGTGGCAGAAAGTAAATCAACAATAATTTTCATGCTTACAAAACATGACATTTGTAAATTTTAATGATCTATTTGTATCAGCTGCCCCAGCTTCTCATATGACATGACTGTAAATTTCAGAAATTTGGATTTGGTCAAAATAATCAATTTAAGATTTCCTGTGATGACTTAATCCCAATCTAGGTTCATTCAGTGTATTTGTAATGTTCAATTGCAATGTAAAATTGGAAAAAAAAATCAATTGGTTATGCTAATTCAGATCAATCTAAACTCTTACAGTATAAGCACATAGCTTGTGTTATTCTTTTTCATATCCAGGTGGTACAAATCTCCGGGATCGAAGGCATACAGCTCCTCACAGCGGCCTGGAAACGCTGTCGGTCGTTTTTGGAGCCTCACTCAGAGAGCTGTCCGCCAGTCCACCACCCAAACATCCAACCCCCCGGGAGTTTCTCTGAAGTTCATCCTGGGACCAGCAGTCCTCACTGTCTCAGCACGGCTGTTCTGTCATGTAGCCTACTGTGAGGCAGATGAGAATAACAACATCCCTGTGGAAGCTGTAGCCAAAAACCCTGTGCCTGAGTTCAAATGGCATATCCTGTGGGAATTTGTCAAACCTCAACTGTTTGCTCTCATTGGTGCTGTTGTGGTAAGCTTGAATCAGTTCGTTTAAATGGAATGTCTGTGTTTCTAAAATAAAACGTGGCGAGACCTGTCCTTTGGATAGTGACATGTCATTTATGCACCTAAACTGAGTGTTGTTTTTGTTTGTTTGTTTTTTTAGCTTGCTTTTGGCGCAGCTATCTTGAACATTCAGATCCCCTTGATGCTTGGTGACCTGGTGAATGTTGTGGCTCGTTACCTCAGAGAACAAACAAGCAGCTATGTCCAGGAGATAAGAGGTCCAGCCCTGAAATTACTTGGGCTGTATGGTATCCAAGTAAGTACACAAGAAAACTATCAATAAATAAATAGTTTCTCAACTTTCTATTCCTGAGCTCCTACAAGAGTCAAGTACAACCAGCTGTTTTGTTGTTGTTTTTTTTTTCTGTCAAATGAAAATATACTATATGTCTGATATAACTATGATTGTCCAGTCAGGTGTTTTACTTGCACAAGGAGCCTTGTGCTCATTGTACCAGTAAAAATGTGCATTGTAATAAAGAAGATGGTAATTGGACATTTATTTCTCTGTTAATATACTGGGAAGAAACTCAAGGATGCAATAAAAGAAGCACTTGCACTATAAAATGCATACCAATGCAACAGTCTTATGAGCCGTGGTATAGTGTATTTCTATTGAAACTGTGTCTGTGTCTAGCAACTCCATGATGTCAGGCTGTGGTAAATGTGCTGTATTGGATGACATTGTAAAGTGTAAATGTGGTAAACAAATTTTTCAGTAATTCAGTTCAGTTGTGGTTTCCAGTCTTGTTTGACAAAGTTGGTTTCCTTTAGAGCTGTAATGCTTATTGCCTTATGTCTGCATGTTGTCTTCTGCTCTCTTTCAGTCTGAAAAAATATGCATAAAACCGTATAAATGTGACGTCCCTTTTCTGGAAAATGCTCTGTTTCTCTGCTCACTTAACTCCTCTTTTGTATAGGGGCTGCTGACAAGTGGCTACATCATCCTGCTTTCAAGAGTGGGGGAGAGAGTGGCAGCAGACATGAGGAAGACCCTTTTTGCATCTTTACTGAGGTACAAATCCCATCAAAGTCAGAGAAAAAAATGAGAGGCTGTCATTTATATGCTAATGAGCGTTATTAACTTCATGGTGGACTTCACCCACGGCCAGTTTTATGTTTCTGTCTCAGGCAGGATGTGGCTTTCTTTGATGCCAACAAAACTGGGCAGCTGGTGAATCGTTTGACTGCTGACATTCAGGAGTTCAAGTCTTCTTTTAAACTGGTCATCTCACAAGTATGTAGGGCAAAATTCGTTGTAAAATAATAAATATTGTGTTACGTAGTTTTAACCTTCTAATTAATTGCTGTTTCTTGCTCTTATGCTTTTTTACAGGGTCTGCGGAGTATCACACAGACAGTTGGATGTTTCGTCTCTCTCTATGTCATCTCCCCCAAACTCACTGGTTTGACGGTCGTCGTCCTCCCGTGTCTGGTGGGAGGAGGAGCTCTTATTGGCTCGTTCCTCCGCAGACTATCCCGTTTGGCTCAAGAACAGGTGATGATTAGAATTCTGCTCAGAATCTTTAGTGGTCAAAATAAGCCAAACAGACTTTTTTTTTTTAAGCATGTGGCAGACATGCTCTGCATCCTCTCTCAACACTATATAGATCTGATCTCACTCCTGCCCACAAATGTTGAGATGTCAAGTTTCTTTACAACTTCCTCTTGACTCCTATTCTGACACAGACCCAAAGATACGAGTATGTCCATGTTAACGGTTGTGTTTTGAGATACACTCCAAGTAAGCAATAGTCAGAAATGACAGAAAGTTACTTTTTTCAGGTCACTGGTAGTTTTGACAACCTGTATTTGCATGAAGCCTAAGTTGTTATTACGCAGCAGATTCCGCCTATTCATTTTTTAGAGTCAGTACTCAGAGCTTGAACAGCTTGAAACTCAAATTGATGTTATTTTGCAGTCAAGCCATGCAGCAAATTCAACTCAATCTGTCACTTAACTGTCTTTAATTTAAGGTGGCAAAAGCAACCGGAGTGGCAGATGAGGCGCTTGGCAACGTGCGGACAGTGAAAGCTTTTGCGATGGAGGAGCGGGAGCTTCAGTGAGTGAGAGTATATTTTAATATCCTCATAGCCACAGAGCTTGTAGAGACACAGTATGCTGTAAGTCAAAGGTAATATGCTTTTAAATAAACCTTTATTCCCCCCACAGGTTATATGCATATGAAGTTGATAAATCATGTGAAATGAATGAAAATCTTGGTGCTGGAATAGCAGTTTTCCAAGGCCTGTCAAACATCGCCCTGAACTGTGAGTGTATTTCACCGTGTTAAGTGTCAAGCACAATGTTGAGCAGATTAACACTGTTTCTCATGATATTCAATATAGTCACATTTTTGTATTGTTTGCTCTCAACACAGGCATTGTCCTGGGGACTATATTTGCTGGAGGGACTTTAATTTCTAGCAATGAAATGTCTCCTGGAGACCTCATGTCTTTCCTAGTTGCTTCCCAGACTGTTCAGAGGTAAAAGACAATTTTTCCAATAGCAAGTTGCTCCCCTTACCATTTACAGTTAAAGCGAATCAGTTTAATTGTAGCTGATTTTTGTGGTCTAATTTCAGTATTCTTTTGTGCTCAGGTCATTGGCCAGCATCTCCATCCTTTTCGGCCAGGTGAGTAAGAATAATTTGTAGAAATCTAAAAATCTAATATCAGAAAGATAATTTATAGAGGAATGAGGCCAATCTCTTACATCTGTTCTAGATGGTGAGGGGAATCAGCTCTGGGGCTCGGGTATTTGAATACCTCTCTTTGAAGCCGACCATTCCAATGTCTGGAGGAGGACGCATCCCGTACCATTCTCTGACAGGAAGAGTGGACTTCATGGACATTTCATTCAGGTTCATTCAAAGCTAAAGTAGATTTCAAGACAATTTCTTGACATTAAAGGACCATATCAGTGTCACTACAGGTCACTTTTACCTTTGTCAGCATCCGCCCCATAGATTATATTTTGTCCATGTGCAATAAACGTTACAGAAAGTACCTGAAAATGTGTGAGAATGCAAATATTTGAGCTAGGAAGGCAGCACTTGTAAGGAACTATTTTTCCAGGTGTAATAACTTTCGTCTCGACGGTTCCCCTCTTTCTCTCAGTATCTCTTTAGCTCAGCAACTTTTGCCCAAATAAATGCAGACGTTCTCTGTAGAAGGGTGAATTACTTATACCTGGAAACTTTCACATGTCCTATAGTGTTTCTATACCCTGTTTCAACATGATGGCAGTGAATAAGGTTTAAAAATGCAGTCTGACATTTACTTAAGTTTG
>JAPXVT010000004.1:19861863-19872539 GCA_029823135.1 Acanthurus reversus | reverse complement strand
GTGTCAGAGCAGATGAAAAAAACACTTTTTTATCTATATATATATCTATATTAATATATACAGTAGATATATATATATTTGACCAATGTCTCAGATGAGTGGTATAGAATTTCTTCATGGCATTTGAGTGCGAGTATTTACAAATTTCTGTCAAGTTTAGGAATGTCACCGACAAGCCTTTAAAACTCTACTGGTGTTCCATAGAGAGAATAGATTACTATCACAGGGGATTGTGCTGATGAACACCTTTAAGACACAGTGATGGAAAAAGAAAACAGCTGAGAATTATTAAAAAGGCAAAAAGGAAAAGCCTGATTGTTTCTCTTCTAATGAATTCAATGTAAATAAAGGCCAACTTTTACAGCAAGCTGCATGCTAGCATTTTTTTTTGTGACAGCACAGCAACACTATCCCCCCAAAATGGGAAAACAATGAAAATTGAAATGTCAGCTATATAAAGATAAAAAGATACAATCAACAGCCTTTTATTCGGCCTCCTTATTCTCTTTTTTGACCTTTACTGTGTGTAAAAAGTGACTTAAGTTAACAAAAAACATCCAATTCAGTAGTTTCTGTCATCCCAGGATCCACACTGAACAAAACTGGATACTTGCATATATACAATTAATTAAGTTCCTATATGTTTAAATTGAATAAGCACAGTCATCTAATTAATGAGACATTTTAAAGCCTCACCGTAGCAAAAGGCAACATAAAACACTTGTCTAGTGTTTTGATTCAGGTTTGAGCAGCTCTTTTAATTGAAAATCGGCTCGTTACAGTCGAGCAGATTTTTAAAAAGGCTCCTCTGTTCAAACTGGTGACAAGTATAAGGTCACTCAATAACAGCACTGGTTAAATGCTGGAGACAACACTGATAAGAAACTGCAATGCTACACAAACCAATCCACATGTACTCTTTGTTTTTGGATTGATGCACAGCAAAACTAGCACAACAGTACTAAGTAACTCATCTCAACACTGGTCAAAAATCCTTTTTTCAGACACATTTATCCTTGCTGATTGTATACACTCAAGTTATCGCGTAAGGAAAACAAATCCACAAAATTAAACATGAATAAATTAACACTGACGCCTTGACATGGCAGTTAAACCTGAGTTCTGTTCTGGAAGTGGTCTCTTTTACTTCTGATGATAGTATTCTATTTCTATTCAGGCATTGATAAACTCTACTGTACGCTTTTGAGTTACACACTCGATCGTTGTCTTTAAATACATACATTATTTCACAGTTTGCTGTCAAGTCCCCGGATGTGCCACCCCACCCCAAAACCCCTACTGTATGCTGTCAACAAGCAAACTCCTCAAAGTTGCCTAAAGTCGGGTGACGAGGTAACATGTTCGGCGTGAATCCGAGACTGTCCGAGTGACTCCGGAGGGTGTCACAGGTGCTCTGCAAAACAGAGGGGAGGGAAGGAGGGAAGACGAGTTCAACCGGGTTAAGGGAGGGGCGATGAAGGGAGCAATGATGATTATGATGGAGGAAAGAAATGAGCAACAGGTAAAATGAGAGCAACCGAGACAATGGAACGACGTAGAGGAAATAAAAAGAATTTATATGGCGAGGAGAAGTTGAGATAAAACATTAAAATAATGAGGTTTATCATTTTTAAGCACATCAGACACAAGGACAGATTGTATAATCAAGGACAATGAATGACAGAAACATATGTGGACAACAATGAGGTGATGAATAAAAGAGATTTGGAAGTTCCGAGATCAGCCACGTCGCATATGTTTCACAGGCAGAGAAAGCGATTGTAAAGAAAAATCAGGTGAAAATGAGGAGAAAATGAATGAAAGGAGGGAGAGGAGAAAGAAAAGAAGCATATTTTTAGTCCTGCTTTTATACTGGCATGTTAAATTGTTTTAGATATGGAAGTTGAAACATCAACATTTCCCTGCTTGTGCTCCATGAGGAGATAATACGTGGATAACAACCATTGGTAGTGCCCATGGGCAGAAATGGCTATTCCAGCAGACAAAGAACCATTTATATTTTGTGCAAACTCACTGCATGCAGATCTACGATAACATCACAAAGTAATGCATCTAGTGATGTTATCTGGCGTGAGCCTCAAATGCACTGCCTCTAAATGGACCTCTGTGCCGGGGGGAAACAAATAGATCTCATGTGGTTCAGCTTTTTGTCCAACAATTCAATAAATACATAATCTGTTTTCACACGAGTACTGCACTTTCTGCTACGGGGAAGAAAGAATCATTATTCAGTGGAAGGTGCAAGTTTTGCTTGGTGCAGATAGTCCGATGTTTGTGCACTTGGAGAATCCAACCAACTCATGCCTTTCATTGAGCCAATAAGTACAGAAACACACCATAATAACCCTGAACCCGATGTTTAAGTGCTCACTTCAGTCGTGTAATCACCCCTCCTTTTGTTTACTGTCTACTAAAGCCAACCAAATCATTTGTAGCCACTGAGGAAATGATGGATGAGATGGCATCAAGTATGTATGAGAGAGAGGGACAGCATGGGAGGGAGCATCTATTATCAATGGGGTGTGCTACCTGGGGGCATGATTAGGCGTGACACCAGGGCTGGTTGGGTTCTCTGGAAACTCCTGGAATAGACATGATGAAAAGAAAGATGGGTGAGGGTGACTGAAATGAAAATAAAACACAATGCAAATGCTAAGAGTTCAAAAATTTGAGGGAATTTGGCAAGAGACTGTTTTCTCCTCAGATGATTTGAGTACTGAAGGAAGGCGGCTGTTCTTAACAAGATTCGAAAACAAAAGACAATTACTGTCCTGCGTAAGCATTGACGATCATTGAGGAGAATGAAAGTCAAACTCAAAACGAGTCCAATAAACCACTAAATGCATTACTTTAGTGACGGCTTGTCTGGGTGGAGATGTGACAATGGACTAGCTGAAAAACAATTACTGGGTGAGAAACAAAGGAAGTACAAAAGGATGGTTTATTGTAAGCAGATGAACATATGACATGAATGGGGCAGGATACAGTAAATAACACATTATGTCAGACTCCAGTAAAACATGGCACACTATAAACATTTGTCCACTAAATAAATGCTTCTTCTACTTCCACCTTTAAATGAATAAAAATTGATTTTCCAAATACCAAACAGACTAAAATAACTTCATCTACAAAAGAGAAGAAACGACTGCTTTCAATCTTTTCCTCTGCCTCAGCCATCAAATCAAATCCTGAACCCGAGGCAACTGAGCATGCAAGAACACAATCAACATGCAGACACAAACCCATGGCTTTCTCATTGATTCAAAAGAACAAAAAGGAGGGTCTTTACAGCGTAATTTTGAATAGCTCATAATGAAAAAGTTTTGGGCTTGTGCAACACACAACAAAGGCTTCCAGCTTGCATTCCCAAGATCCTGCCAACAGGACTGAAAGCAAACTGGAAGATACAGTAGACTCAGGGACAAAAGGAACTGTCTGCACTGAACAAAAGTCTGCAAAATGCTTTTGGATAAAGCAGCACCAGAAGAGAGGAAATGTTTTAGCTTTCGTAAGTGCTTCAGTGAACTGCAGAGAGGGGTTGGTGACTTTAGCTATGAGTCATGATCAGTGGGTCCTATGTGTATGAAAGAAAATGATCAAGTGGTTAGTACATTTTACATTTTGAAATTAAGCTCTATTATTAGTTATTATTTGAGAATTTTGATGGTGGTTACATTGGCAGTAAGACAACCAAATAAAACCATTTTAAATCAGTAACACAAAAAGTAAACCAAAAAAAAAAAATACAAGCACAATAAATAAAATGAAACTACATGTAAGATGCACCATATATTTGTATGCACAGATATTTGCATGTGTCTAAAAAACCCAAAGACACACATAAAAGACATCTAATAGCACTGATTTAAGAAAAAAGTAAAACACCAAGATGGGATGTTTGTGTCTAACAGCCACGGCACGATAAATTGTTTACAAAAATGGAAAAACAGAAGTGGACCCAAACCACGTCCTTGATGAATGCCTCAGGATTTAATTATCTTCTTATTAAATTTTTTTTTTAGTTGTACTGAAAAGGTAACGCTTCACCCAGGCTGGAGCCGAAGGTAAAAACAATTACTTTCAAATGTGTCACTAAGAAAACTATGGTCAACAACATCGATGTAAAATTTGACTTACAGCAACATTCTCAAGCATTTTTCCCTGCAGAGTGAGTAACCACTGCACACTGCATCTTTCTGTAAAATTCGATTCAGCAGTATGCGCTGAACATTTGCTGATTGCTGATATTACGAAGGTGCATTTCAGTTATAAATAATTTCTTAACTGCTCTGTGCTGTGATTTAGGTCAGGACAGAAATGCCTCACATTACTCCAGTTTTCATTTTGAAGTTCAAATGGGTTTTATTGCCTCGAAGGCTTTGAAAATGAGTTGATCATGAAATGTTAATAAAATCTCCAGGCCTCTTAATCTTGTTCTGCTTTCAGCTTATTCTTCTTCTCCTGCATGTATCCGATGTGAATTTGCTCCAATCGCACTGCCAGACATAAAGCTATAAAACCCGAGTACAAAAACAGCTTTTCCTGCTCTAAATGAACCTTAATTACATGATTGAGAGTGACATTGAGAACTGTACTGCATTTTATGTAAATTCGGAAAAAAGGGTTGGTGTGTGGATCAACAGAGGTAATTATAAACTGAATGTAGGAGCAGAATTATGAGTCGTGATAAAAAGCTAATTGAGAACCGGTCAGACATTTCACCTCCCTCGTCCAGGCACTGGGAACTCAAGGAGAAAGACTCTGAAAAAAGGCTTAAAAAGTCAATTTTCTTCTTGTAAATACTCATCTGCATTTCATCTACCAAACTGCTGCAGATTTTTGTCATCCAAAAAGTAATTCAAGTAGATTCCCTGTAGTATCCACTGTTTAAATGAAGAATACTTTGGGTAACACTTGATACACTGGTTATGCATTGATATTGTGCAAGAAAAACAATGTCAATATATTATTAATGAACATGTTTTTTGGAACAATACATCTTCTCTGCATGGAAAATGAAAACTAATAATGGCATAATGTGCCGTGGCTTACTCTCTGTCTCTGGTGCTGTTTATTAAAAGCATTTTAGGTATTGGGTTATTTTTGTTGTTGTTGTTGTTGTTCCTGAGATTATCTAATATCACATCACACTCATTCTATTTAGTCAAATGCATTCTGAGAGACTAAAAATTACCAGATTGTCGCTCTGACAACGTTGGGGTCGTTTCTTGCGTATGAAGTAACCCAAAACCTTATCCTTAAACACCTAAATGCAAAAACATCAAAAACACATTATTCACAGATTGAATACGTCATGGTAAGTAACATTTTGATGAAACGTCAGCAGTACTTATTTATATACAGTATATACATGCCTACTCGGGAATTAGTTGAGATAACTGATATCACTCTTATTTCTGGACAGTAAACATTAAGCTTCAGCTAGCAGCCAGTTAGCTTAGCTTAACAGACAGACTGAGCACAGAGAAACAATACATTTTTTTTTACCCTGTTTATCTCAATCCTTACAAAAACAAAAGTGCGAGATCTACAAGTTGCGATTTTACCGGAGTTTATGTACCGTGTGTTTGCTGCTCTTATCATTTTACCTTTTTGTTCACATGAAACGAAAGAGATATGACAAGGTAATTGTTAAACTTTAGAGGTGCTTTTAGGTAGAGTTTATTATCTTTGAACAAAGCCAGGCTAGCTGTTTCCCTGTTATAAGTCTTCACGCTAAGCTAAGCTAGCTGGCAGCTGGTTGTAGCTTCAATATTTAGCAACCAAACAGACATAAGAATATACATAAGCTTCTTTCCCAAAAGGTCAAACCATTTTATTTAAAATTAACAAAGACACATTTAGAGGATAGCTTTGATTTTTTTTTTCTTTTTCTTGAAACAAGGTTCAAAAATGGGTACACTTCACCCTGCAGTGCAGAACTTTTGTGTCTCCCTTCTGGCAGTGAGGATTATTACACAAACACTGCCAACATAAGATACCATAGGCTCCTCTATACTCCTAGTTTCTATGGCCTACTCTGACATTACATTGGCTCCCCCCTTAGATACAGATTTTCCTGGCAGTGATAGGCTTAAGCAATATTGTGTGGACTCATCTGGCAAGAGCTTGAATGTTATGGACATTTATTTACATGTAAAAAGTGTTTGCCTCTATGTACACTAAGATAAGGATTACCAATTAGCATCTTTTAACATCTTAATTGGTTAAAACCATCACTTTACCTCATATAAGTAGTCAAATATTTCCAGGATTGTTAAAACACTGGCTCCGATAAACAGCCCCATCTGGCCGCCAATGTCACCTAGAGAATGAGAGATTAACAGATATGGGCAGGTACAGTAATTAAACAATGGTGCGTGAAACTATTCCCTGTGCTGTCACTTCCAGTTCAGTATCTCTCAAAGTAATCTGAGCTGAATTGTCAAGTGTCAATCCCGCACCAACTTCTCCTCAGACCCAAACCGGCTGCCCTTGCAAGAGCATCAGATTATGAAAATGTGTTCAGCCTGTTTCATGAGTTCAAAGAAGGGAACCTCAAAGCGGCAGGCGTGAACACACGATGTGAAATGTGTCCCGCTGAGGCTGCTGATACTGAGGTCAACCTCATCTTTCTGTCACAATGAACCCGAGAACTGCGGGAATCTTACCGAGGAGCCCTGCAATTTCATAGGCCTTCTTCTGCTCAATCTTCTCATAATTCAGAGCTTCAAAGAAGATGTCCAAGACCAATATATTTTCTCTGGAGAGAGGACAGACAAGAGCACACCCAGGAGAGGTTATTTCTGCTGATATCACATTACACTAAATGATATCTCACATTTCCCGTGTAACTATCTTTCATTATTGTTACATTGAAGGTGAACGATGGAGACCCAGGTCATGCTATGCCACAGTACATCCATCCATCAACAGAAAAAAGAAAAGAGGCTGAGATCTAAAGTAACTGACTGCTACCAGATAATACTTACCCAATATACTGCTCAGTTTTGTTGAATTTCTTAGCCAGATATTTAGCAGATGCCTTACTGGGGATCTTAACCATGGACAGCTCCTTGCCATAGCGAGTCATGTTGCAGGGGGTCTGACACACACAGTAATCGTTGTCTTTCTCTACCAAAAAGTCTGTGGATGATCAAAGTCATTTAAAAATATTGTGATCACTGCGAAGAATCAAACAAAACCTGCACACAGAGGCTCTCGGTCTCTGCTAAAAATATCACTACACATGACAGAGATGCTACATTCGCTGCCATCGTTCACTTTCCATGAAAGCAAATAATGACTGAAGCTTTAATACAGAGGGAGAGAAAAAAAGCTCTATAGGATTTTATTTAATATCAGCAAAGCATAGACACATCACAAATCTTCCTAATGGAATTTCTGAACAATAATTTTACTTTATTATTTTGCTCAAGCACTACCTCAGATTAAAGTTAAAGCTGCAGAGGTATCATATATAAAGGTTGGAGTGGTCCCATGGCTCAATGCAAAACTATCACAGTAACATTTCAAACTTACGTAGTGAAGTGTGTGTGCTCACCTAAAGCTGGGTCAGCACAGTCTTTGTACTGCTCAGGTGTGCAAACTGTGGAGGTTCCTGTTCGCAATAACATAAAAGTCAAAGTAATTACAAAAACGTCGCAAGGACGAACAAGTATTTGGCACATTTTTTAATTGCCTTTCTAGAATCATACCAGGCATGTGAACCATTCTGCAGTTGCAGTTCTCCAGCAGGTAGCGGGTTTCACAGTCAATGCGGCAGGCGGTGATGCTGTACGTGGAGAAATATTCAGAGTCTATGGGAGTAGACTTGCAATCTCCCCAAGGCGGAGGGAGGTACTGAAGCTGAAAGAGCAAACAGCACATGTTTTCCCTCAGTATATCAGCACGAAGGATTACAACGAATAACACAATGCAAGGCCGCTACAGCAGAAGTACAAAAGAGGACAACAAGCTGACAAAACCCAACACAAACGTCCAAAACATAAAATATACAACAACAAAAAAAATACAGAAGCACTTAAATGAAATATGCACTGAGACAATTTCAGTCAGACCAACATTATTTCTCATATGTAGCAGCAAGCAGACATCATGCAGAACATTACTGATGCAGGTCTAGTCCCCGGTAGAAAGCAGAATACCATGGGATTAGAGACAAGCTTAAGAGAAATCTGTTAAATATGTAGTTTCAGACAGGACACCACAATCATGGGACAAATTTTACAACCCTGAGAACACAGCTCAATAGACAATTTACAGTTTCTGAATGAACAAATACATGATTTGGACTGAATTAAACAAACATCATACAGAGCATCACATCCCATGTTACAGTACATATTTAATGAATAAATGAGGCCTAATAAAAAAACTCATCTCCTCTCCAGAAGCTTACAAAAGTGTTTTTTTTATTGTTGATTAACTGTTCAAATTTTCTCATCTAAGCTCACAAGAGTTCATTACAAACAACCCTGACTGCATGTGAATTAAACAATGAAGTGAATATGTAGTGTAAAGTCAGTTGGCAGTCTCATTAGAGGTAAAACTCATTAAAAGGTGAAGAGCAGGTCATTACGTTTATGAGTAACTAGGGGAATTCTTAATGAATCCACTAATGAGGAATATTTTATGACTGAATTTTAAGGTTTTAGTTCACACTAAATACCAGGCCATTAGTGCTCATCTTATAACTTTGTGTGTGTGTGTGTGTGTGTGTGTTATCCGTTTAGAGCTTTTCAAAGACAACCTGTTTTTTAAGGTGTTGAACAAACTGGCATTAAACCGCCAACAAGACTTTAAGTCCACTTTAAAAGTCTTGTTAACAGCGATTTATGCTAATGAACCAGGACCCAATTTAACGACAAAAACTAACCTATTATTTATGAAGGCTTGCTTGAGCGTTTGAGCATGTAGCTGCTAATTGCAGTGGGGGCTCGCCAACAATTGATGCTTCATTCTGAGGAAACTTTATAGGGAAAATGTAAAGCTATTGTCATGTTACGGCTCCCTGTAATTCCCTATCAGCTCCACCGGCTTAAAGCAGGCTAACTCAGGCAATCTGATGGTCGTCCAGTCAATAAAAAGTGACAGAGATGGAGCAGAATTCACTAAAGGAGTGGCCTTAAACAAGTAAACATGATTAGGCCTTTATTGAGCTCTGTTTCCAGCCAACAGACTCTTATAACTGGAGTTACACTGGAAATAAAACCCTGGTGCAATCAACGCTGGACTTCCAACTGATGCAAGAGTCCTTGTGGGTAATAAAACCTAATGAATCTTATTGTCTGGTCCCTCCAGAATACATTAAGTGGCGGTCCAGTGGATTGCCCCAAGAACACAGAAAAGCAAAACAAACAAACAAAAAAATAAATAAAAATGTAGTCAGAAATATACGTGGCAGCGTGAGGGCAAAGCCAAACAACAGCTCTGATGAGGACACAGACTTGTGTGAATGGCTTATAGTTGGAATGAAACACATTGGCTGCTCTTTACCGAAATCAATTAGACAGAGAAAAATGACGACAAGGACACACTGCAGATGTTGTTGCATGTCGTTGCTTCAGCCACATGGACGGAGGTGGGGGGAGGTGGATTCATTCCTCTGAGATGGGAGGGGGCGGACTAGCAAGATGAAAGTGAGGAACTTAGTGTGTAGCTACTTAACAATACAGTACTTGTGGCATGCAGCAAGCCCGGACAGTCATACACTACCCTCTGCTCTTGGGTGGAAACAAACGTTTGGAAGCCGGGGGCGACCCCGAAGCCCAGCTCATGGAGAAAAGGAGGCTCTGACTGAGTGTGAAGCTGTACCTTTATTCCGGCCTCATAGGATGTCTCATCTAGGGCAGGGGGGGGTGAGGGAACACAGCCCACATCATTATAATGGTAATAAGAGGAGCAACAGCAAGGAAAAGGGGCAGGAAGAGGTTGCCCCTCCAGACATAAACACAGCCTGTTGCCAGTGTAAAAACTAGACAGCTACAACTCCCAGTGGTGTGCGAAGACTTCGTGGTATTGGTTTACTGGTGGGTTGTCATTCAGCCATTCTCTTCTTACATCCACTCAAGCTTGAGTGAAGACAAGGTTGAGTTTAGTTAGGGCCCGACTGACATATCTGTTTGCCGTTATTATCAGCTGATATTGGCCTATTGCAGATATATCAGTATCAGTGTTATCTCTTCCAATATGTGCCAATATTAAAACTATTTTTTAAGGCTTGAAAATTCTTGGACTTCAGATTTAAAATGGTGTAATTACATAGTTTGTCCAGCAGAGGGCAGTCTGTTATTTAATAACTAATAAGTGAATTGTAACTATTCGGTGCACAGATGTTTGGAAAAACAAAATTGTTCAAACGTAAGATATCCTGCTTGCTTTACATATCTTTGTAACAAAGTATTTGATAACTACATTCGATGTAATATATATACAGGGTTGGGAAGGTTACTTTGGATATGTAATAGGTTACAGAGTACTAATTACCCTATTTAAAATGTAATAAGTAATATAACTATTTCAATTACTTTATCAAAGTAGAGTAACTTATTGCATTTAATTACTTTTTGATTACTTTTCTAAATTTCCAACGAATGTTTTCAACTCCTAACCATCTTTAAATGTTCAAA
>JAPXVT010000004.1:19812021-19824162 GCA_029823135.1 Acanthurus reversus | reverse complement strand
CTTCCCGTCTCCTAAGTGGGTGGAGTCACATCTCCCATGGAGACAGTTAAAACCCTCTGTCCCTCCGCCTCATCTGAAAGTGTTACATCCTGTGAATGGATCAAGGCAGATGGATTATTGTGTTGCATGATATTTGTTTGATGTAAGTTTAAACTTTCAAATAATTGTTTTACCTATAAGACCATTTAAATGTCTGTTTATGTCTGCTGCGAAGCAAGGCGGGAAGCACCAGTTCCCAGATCTCACAACAATGTGTTGTAGAGACAAAAATAGGTCTCGAACAAAGTAAATTTTCTCGATATGTGCGTCTGAAAAATAGATACGTATCTTTTGAAAAATGGGTCCAGTCTGTAGCTAGTTAATGATTTGGCAAAAGAACTGGTCATAATCTGTGATCACATTCATTTTTCTTATAAGAATGAATGGACTCAGGCCTCCTAAGGGGCGGGACTGTGGTGATACAGGAAATGAACGGTCAGTGAGACATCTCGCTTTCTATTAACCGTCTCCGCTGTTAGTTTGCTTAGTAGAGAAGCTGTTGTTAATTTTTAAGTGAGGTTAATCATAAATAACACAAAGTTTGTTTTTTTGTTTTTTGTTTTTTTTAATCGAAACTTAATAGCACATACTCCATGGTGGGGTACCAGTTTAAATGTGCTGTCTAGTCTGTCCATGTTGGGTATGGCTCATTAAAACACTTACATTATTGCTACCGTATCAAAGGATTGTACCTGAGTGATTTATGCCTCTCAAGAAACACATAACTGTATTCATTTTTAAAAAATAATATACACCAAAAGTTAATTTACCAAAATATAGGTTAGAAACAGTTAATAATATTAGTCTGCACATCTGTTATAGACTCTTTTGCATCTGTAATGCTACTACTACTACTACTCATAATAATAATAGGCTAATAATAATAATAATAATAATGGTAATAATAATAGCCTACTTTAAAAAAGTAATACAAAAAAAATGTAAACCTTTCTTCCTATAAAACAAACATTCATTGAGCCTCTGCTGTTCTGCCCAGTTTCTTTATCACCCAAGAAAAACTGTTTTCTTCACTATTTCTGTTTTCAGCACACATTTGACCTTACATGAAGTTGCCCTAATGTGTCTGCATTCTTTGAGTTGCTATGGCAACATATCATTCACGTGTCTCAGGGAGGACAGGATCTTTTTGAAAGATGAAGTTGAACTGAGACAACTGGAACCATATTTTTGTTCTTTTGTTCAACATTTGTCCTTGTTGAATGGTATATGCGGTTTCCAAAAAATAATAATCATGAAAATCTCAGTTTATTTCTATTTAGTGGCACCTGTGGCCATAAGCAGTAGTTGCAGTTGGGTATTCAATATTAGAGATAAGCAGTGTTGCCTTTGTGATATCACTCAGTTGGCAGTCTGTTATCATTGATTTTTTTCAATTTTTGCGGTTGTAATTATTATTCACTCACAACTTAGCAGTAACTGGAAAAAACAGTACATTGCCTCACTCTCATAAGTGAATAAAGCAGGGAGCCTGTTGCGATAACTCTGCCTACCCTGCAGACCAACCGCTGCTGGGTGATAGAAAATGCAACACTTACTGTGCACTGCTTATGATTTTTAATTGTTACCACAGTCAGACATGCAATTCATACCACAAATGCAAACGCTTAGATCAGTGCACCATGGGCTCAAGCCCCGTGATTATCTCATAATGCGATAGAAAGTGACATTTATTTAAATGAAATCTTAAAATAATTACTTTAAGCTGTGATATTCGTACTTGTTTGCTGATGCCACGGAGACTGGTTTGTTGGCTTTCATGCCTGTTCAGTGTTATCATGGAACTCTGAAATATACAATGCCATCATGACAGCTGATAGATTGGACAGATTGTATGTGTTTCTATGAGTGTGTATCAGTCTGTTTGCTTTTCTGAGCACTGTGCATGTGTGTGTGTGTGTGTGTGTGTGTAAACTTCTACTCTGCCGCAGTGTACACAGAGGGTTGTCCTTGTGTTGGGTTTTACCAAAATAACCATCTGTTCAACTTTGGTTGACATTTTTATTAGAGCTGAAAAAATTTGTTGATTAATTGATTAGTTAATTAAGAATTATGCAATTGTTTGGTAAAGGACAACTAATAAAACATTTTTCAAGAAAAATAAGAAATAAAAATTAGCTTAAGCTCAGTGTACTTGTATTCTTCCCTCGATCTAATGTAAATGTCATGTAGCCTATGTTTTGAGTAGGACTACTTATAGGATTTTTAAGCAGTAGTAGACATGTCTATTTTAAGGTACTTTATTGGTCACATATACACAATGTACAGTGAAATTTATTCTCTGCATTTAACCCATCCCTGAGGAGCAGTGGGCAGCCACAGCGCAGCGCCCGGGAACCAACTCCAGATTCTAAGCCAGTACATGGTCAAGGGTACTGACTGGAGATACACCTACTGTAAATGTTTTGATGGTGGGGGAAACTGGAGTACCCGGAGAAAACCCATGCAGAAAGGTCCCTGGAATCGAACCCAGGACCTTCCTGCGATGGGGTGACAGTGCTAACCACTATGCCACCGTGCTATCCATCACAAAGCTTTTAACGATCTTTTCTGACAATGCTGACACTCTGTTTTAGATGATCATCTTGATGTGTTGAGCTTCATTTTTTGGGTTGCTTTGCTGTGTATGCAATTGTTGCTACGACTGGCAAAGCACATCTGCCCTTAGAGCAGCCAATAGGAACACATGCTCTCTGAAATACGCAATGATTGGCCAAAAAGTGTCTGCCACGGTCTTCATTTTCTAAAGCCTTCATATAGAAGGTGAGGTGCAGAAGTCTAGTGTTCTTTTAGACCACCTGAATTACAATATGCTGAGAGGTTGTGATGGAATTTTTGCTCAATGACACCAAAAATAAACTGCCTATTCCATCTTTGAGATACTACCTCAGAAGTTAGCCAAATACAAGAAAATGGGTTTGAGAAAGGCAGAAATTTTTTTTAATTTATGTGTGATTCAAAAAAGGGCTAATACAAAATAAGGATCTTTTTTTTCACTGTGAATCATTAATAGCTGCTGTGGTGGAGTCACAGAATAAAAACATAAAGCTGGAAATGAGCATTGTTGTTCCTCACTACTGAGTTGATGGACTGTTTCAGTTCTTGTTGAAAGCTCCAGATGAGCTGGGCACACTGACCTTTAATCAAAGACAGAAATGTTTTTGATGACTGGGACTTGCATCTTTATGTTTGTGCCAAAATGTAAAACTGCACAAGCAAATTACATCCACAAACAAAAATGAAAAGCACCATCAAATGCATGATCGCTAAGAAAACATCTCTCTCTGCCAGCAATCCAGTTTCCAGTATGAAAGTTCTTCTTAGTGTCACTAAATTGTAACATGAATGACTCATATTTCAATTAGAGAAATTAAATTCACATCTTTTCATTCTGTTTGTGCCCAAGTAAAAAGGCATCATCCATTCAAATTCACTAATCATCAACACTTTTTATTACCAGCACAGTATCTGCTGCTCTCCATCCACTTCTCCACTTTCACGTCATAAAAGCAGGTTTTTAAATACCATTAATCAGAATCTGGGACTTCACTGAATGTAGACTGCAGCTGGTTTCTCTCATGGCGAGCAGGAAATGGGCAACGAAAAATGAGGAAATTCAATATTCAAGTATTGACCCTAACACATGAGAATCCTTGATAAATTGGGTATTATAACAGCAAAGGGAAGATGCTTGGCTGTTGTTTGTACAGCAGTGCTGTATACTGTGGTTTTGCTTCACAAAGAGCATGGTCTAAAACTTTGTATGTCAGAATCCCTCCCCAGTTTGATTTGATGCCTAATTCCATGCTGACAGTTATTCATCATGCACAAGCAGAGGACTTTATACAGCTGCCAAAGTAATCACATGGAATATAAAAGGCAGAAAAGCTTCACTGTGGGTATTTCAAAGGACCTTTCAAAAAATTAATTTCTTCCCATCTTGAACAGCAATTAGCTGTAAGTACAGTTAAGGGAAATAAAAGGTGACTTCTCCCCTCATCCATTTAAGAGAGCGGTTTAGAAACAACACAACTGAGAGGAAAATCTAATCTGAAATGACATTCATGGAGCGTTCATGCACTCGCACACTGCACAGACAGTAAACCTTCAAAGATAAAACTTTTAAGAAATATTTAAAACAAGTTCTACATCTCGTCTTTGCGTAAGGGTACATTGTAGGAGCACCTTGTCTTCAAAGGGTTCAGCAATATCAAATATTATCTTTGCCAAAAATACAGACATGCTGGCTCAGGCTCTAATTTATGTTGCCAATAGGAGACATACCTCTTAACAATCCCTATAAAATTACACTAAATTACAATAAAACTCATTCTGAGGCGTGTCCAAACTGAATTGAATACTGTCTTGTACAAGCGTGGCCTTGATCTCACTTTAAAGGTGAATTCTTGAATTTCATTCCAACTGCAACCACAATTACTGCAAGTAAGAGAAGCCTAAGCTCACTGGAAAATAAGATTTCTATATTTACAGCTATTTCTTTCCCACAGACGCTCACAGATGACTACAGATGGCAGTTATTAGCATCAAAACACAGTGATACAGCAGCATGATGCCATATTAAGGCCTAAATAAAGAAAAATGATGACAATACCACATGAAATGAATAACAGGAACATTAAAAAAGCTAGTTGTTAAGTTACTGGCCACTGTTATTGCACAGGGTCTGAGGAATGACCAACTACTCTACCTTTGGGATGGCAGAAGAATAACCCTGGTCATTTTCTAGGACAGCACTTTAGAGTTCTTATCACTGAAGATGGAGTTTGAACGAAATGTCTCCCTTAAAAACTGAATTAATGGTTACTGTTACCAGTGCCTTGGATGACCTTTGACTTGTGATAATGAACAATCTATTCCTGGGCTATCCACATAATAAAGGGCTGAGCACTGAATTTGCTGACCTGGTAAAATATGTATTAAAGGGTCTAGTTGGAGCTTTTTTTCCCAAATCAATGCTGTTTCCATTTAGTATTGGTAGCTCTGAACCCGAAGCACGTCTGCAGGAAATTAAGATGTCGGTGACCAACGTAAGAGCACAGTCACAAGTTCCTCAACTTGAAGAACATCAGGAAGTCCAACTCGGTGAACTCACAGATAAGAGTCTCTTTATTATCTATGCGACAAAAATCCTGGCTGTGTTATCTACGGTCAGAGAAACAACATATGAATGCTGGTTTACAGCCAACTGAAAAAAAAGTCCTGGAACGTCAAGTCCAAGTGTTTTATTTCCTGCCATGTAAATATTAAAGGATAATGTCAGCTGAAAACCATCATCCCAGCAGACTAAATCACCCCCCCCCTTGCTGCATTCAACCTGTGAGGGCTCTTCTTACAATAATGACCACCTCTCCTTGTACGTGATTACAGTTATCAAGATGGCACCACACTGAAAAATGGAGATTAACCCACTGCTTGCAGCAACAAACCCTCTACATTAAAATGAACATTCTAAATTCAACTGATGTCGCGCCTACAAAGTGTAAAAAGTGCAGGTTTGCATTCAACTTTACCTATAACTTTTAAATACTGAGATGCAGACCAGTTTAAAGGACCATACCAGAGTTACCACATGTCATTTTCCTTTGTCAGCATCGGCCACATAGGTTACATAAACCCCACCCGTTTTTCCCAAAATAGCTTTATCCATGAGATATTCTTTTTGATTACAATTTGTCCATATTCAATAAATGCTGCATAAAGTACCTGCAAATGTGGAATGTTAGTTAAAAAGAGTGTCTGTGGTGTAAGAACTTTCTTCTCAATGGCTTCTGGTCCCTCTCTCTCTCACTCAGTGATTTTTAACCAAGTAAACACAGACGTTTTCTTTAGAGGCGTGAATTACCTTTACCTAGCAACTTTCACCTGTCTTATAGGTTTCCACACCTTGTTTCAATATGAATGACAGTGAATGGGGTTTAAAAATGTAAGTCTGAGATCAGCTAAAGTATACACATGGTCCAATTTAAACATTTGTAGAAGAAAGGGGGGATCTCTGCTAATAATGAGAGGTAAGTCTTCAGTGTTGCTCTCACACTTAAAAATGAAAATTTACATATTAGGTTAATCTTAAAAAGTTAACAGTACTATATTATGTTTTGTAATTAAAGTCAGTTATACATTTTTTGCAAATTTCTGTGTCCCTTAAGAGTAAATCTCTACAATAGCTGTGCAGTTATTGTTCTATGTTTAGAGACTAATTTCTTCTATTATCACCTGTTGTGTGTGTGTGTGTGTGTGTGTGTGTGTGTGTGTGTGTGTGTGTGCGTGTACATATATTATTTTGTATATTATACGCCTTTCTCTTGTTTCTATTTTCCATTCATTATTTTTTCCCCATTGTATTTCTAAAAAAAACTTGATGGTAATAATTTGTGAACTTAGAATACTAACTCATTTCACTTGTCAGATTAATAGACTGTATATATGAACTCTAGAAACAGCTTCAGATGGATGAAGGTCTGTTTTCATCTTGATAGACTTGCAGCTGTGACTTTATGTCAAGGAAAGCAGAGGCACAGCCACATAAAAAAGATTACTGACTCCAGCTTCCTCTGGATGGTGAGCTGCTATTTATTAGACAGGTAAAATAAAAAATTAATCTTTCACCTCTTGTGGCTGAGGAAGTATCCGTACCAATCAACCAGAACATTATCTCGTCATGGTCCTTATCTGCTCTTGAAGGCTGTGGAAAAAGCTGGAAAATGAACCCTGATTCAAAAGCATATTTTACATAAAACTCTGCTTCCTCCTGCTTAGAAATCCTGACAAATCAATGAAGTGTTTGTTGATTGATGGAATCCATTAGATCTTTTATCACTTATCATTACAGCTAAGTAGCCTGATCCCTTTAGTCAATATGAGATGTTTTAGGGGAGGGGAGATTTGATTAAATAGACTAGGGTATTAAAGCAGCTCTGCAGTATAATGTCTACCCTGCTTGCCGTGACTTTGCCCTGCTGTACAAAGTCAGCTAACTGGATTAGCAATGACAGTCAAAAGGAGGCACTGGATGGTTCTTGTCAATAAAAAATTACTCCCTCGTCTCATTTATGCCTGCGTGTAAAGTTTGAGCACAGGCCTGCTCCCGATTCACTCGTCCAGCCATTAATTATAGCAGCCATAAACTGCTTCGGACTTATTAAAATACAACTACAGGGCTAGATTGTTTTGATAGCTGTCTGAAAAATTAAACAGAGGAGGAAGCCAGGATAACAGCGAAAAGTGACAGTCTTGTAGTTCTGCCTGTTCCTGTCTGCTGTCTTCCCCCTCAGGGAGATTGGCAGGAAGTCTATCAGAGGGAAGGCTGACACCTGTGCAGCCTGGATTCGCAGCTTTATGAGCAGGTGGAGGCAGTCAGTCACTCTCTCGCTCCCCTGTTATTGAGTTTGTTGCTTTGGGTGGGTTCGGAATTGAGTTGACATCTTTTCTACATTTGGAAACATTTTGCACTGCGTCACTACTTATAGAACCTAAATTAAGAACTCGATGTGACTTAATTTCTTTCTGCTGAGTAAAAATAAAGGAAGTCATTTCTTTTAGGCAACATGAGAAACTATGCAATGTTAATGTTCACCTTGATCCAGGCTAAGAAGACTTGAGGCCATGTTACAAATCCACAGAAAGCCACACTGAGGCAATAAGTTTATCATTTATTTAATCCAAAATATACAGTACCATGAAAATGAGAGATTTAATGTCTTTACAAGATTTAGAGAACCTTATTAATGCCCTCAAGCAGGATGAACTATTTAAATAGGTTATTGCTGCAAATTAAAACAAAACTTTTGTTCTTAAACTGGAATTTTTTAATGGTTATATACGTATACTTAAATATTGATATTTTATACATTGTCTTACTGCCTGAAAACAATGTTAGCTAAATGTGATATAAACCCAGTTTGCCCTATTGCTCTTCAGGAAGCAGAAGGGCTGGATGATACTGCTTGAAAATGATATTGTGATATTTTTAGGCCATATCTACAGGATATGAATCTTGATATTTTTCCTTGATATATCTCCTCAGAAGCACTTTGTCAATGCTGGGACTGGGAGACAGTGCAACAGACGGGCAAAATTAAAAACAATGTACAGTCTCATATCTTGGTAACGATATAATATCTTTTTATTGTCCAGCCCTACATGAAGCAGTCAGCTACAGTCAGAAAGTCAACACTCCGAGCCAGACTGTTCAGTTGCATTTCTCTGCTTCACACAATCTTAAATGTTCCCAACCTTAAGCCACTTTCAAATCTAAATAAATAAACTTTTCTATTTTGTACCTTTGGTTTATATTCTCTACTGCTAATTAAATTTGGGGATATTTATTACTGCACTTAATCTTTTGTATAATGTACAGTACTAGTATTTTTCCTATTTTTTGTCCATTTTTCAAAATAATCTCATTTTATTATATTCTCATGTTTTTAGTTTCCTTTTCTTCGTCTTTTCAAAAATGTTTGTTTTGAAAAGTGCCTCTAAAATGAGCTCGTCTTGCCGACTTATCCATTCATTGCACACACTCTGACATTAATCACTTACATATTTAAGATTATCTTTGTGTTTGGTTTAATAAACCTTTGAAAATCCATGTGCGATGTCCTCTGAGCTAGGCAGGGACAGAAACATGGTGTGGGGAAAAAAACAATGAAGCCAATTACCTTCTTTTTGTAAATCTGACAGCGACTTTAAGATGAGGAAAAATAAATGGGCACATAAGTCCACTGGGGAATCGACGGCATTAAAGTCTGTTTCTGTGCTGATTGGAAGAATCTTTCCCCATTAAATCTGGCAGAGGGCTGTCACCGGGCTGAAGGGTTGAGTTAACGAATCAGGCTATCTCTGGCCTATAATAGCCGTATATGAAGCATTAGGAACTAAATTAATTTGGGGAAGTAAACATTCACTCAGCTACAACCTGTGACATTTATCCATGGGAGCACCCCACTCAGCCCTCCTTCCCTCATTCCCCTGGGATTAACTAAATCTTTCTAATGGTTAACCAAGTGTGACAGAAGCAAGAACACCGGAGGCTTTCACGTATGACAGATTTCACACACAACACAGCAAATTAATCAATAGTTTCTGAAACATGCTTTGGAGATGCTACAGATGACGCACCACAAAGAAATCTAGCCCATTGCTCTGGAGAAATAAACAACAGTGTCTGACCTCTGCTGCTGTGCTGTTGCTTATTACCTCCACTTCTTAACAGCTTTTTCAGACCTTTAACTCTCTGGGTGATTGATGCAGAACCTCTCTATAAAGCTATGTAAACTCTAAACTGTGAGGAGCAACTTTTCATTTCAGCAGTGCAGAGGTGTTGCTTTGCTGTCTCCATTAGAAAACATATTGGCAGTTGATCCGAGGACACGTGACTGTCATTCCGGGGACGGGAGGTTTACTGGGGCCCGTTGTGTTGAGTGCATGTCTATTCTCGGAGCACATTTTTTTTTCCCTGTTTTGTCTGGGCTCTTTAGCGGACAGTGAAGTGAGAAGCTTCCATTATCCTTTTCAGCTACCTCCTTAACAAGCTCTCCTGTGTGCCTGAGAGCTATCTGCTACGCATCTCCACTGTTCATCCGCCAAGCGCTCGCTGCCGACACAGTTACCACAAACCGTCTTACCCCGCGGGCAGTGCAGTCCTCAAGACCTCATCCCTGCTCCTCCAACAGGGAGATACTTTTAAAAATTCAAACAGCTGCATTGCCTGTGCATGCCTGTGGAAAACATTCTGATAGATCCCTGGGCTGTGATGCTAAATGCATGTTGATATATCTGACGACACGCATTAAAAGGATTTGTGCTCCAAAGGGTTCGACATCTGACATGTCTCCAAGTGGATTCAGGGAGCTGTTAGGTTGTGACAGCTAAATGAAAAGTTAGTCAGTCCACTGACACAGTGAAAAACGTGTTTCAAAGGATCTTTTCCTGTGCCGTGATTCAATTAGCAAAGGCTGGCAGCAGGTGGCAATGTTTATTTAGACAGAGATACAGAACTGTGGAGAAGTGCTATTGTGTCAGAAACAATTATTGTCGCATGCAATAATTCTTGTTTTCCACTTCTCCCAATTGTTCCTGTCTGATTCTGTGCACATTTCCACACTTTGAAAAACACTTTGTCCTTAATACCTAAAAAAGCTTTCAGTCAATAATAATAATAATAATAAAAATAATAATAATAATAATATACTTGAATTTTAAAAAATTTCCCCCCAACAAATAAACAAAAAAGATATTTGTGATGTATATGTATAACACCATAACTGCTTATACAGGAAAAAAATAAATAAATAACAATGATAAACAACAATAAAAAGATTCTTTAGTGAGATGAAAGTCTCCAGGTTAAGTTTAACAAAAGAGTATATTTCAGGGCATCTATCCAATAAAGTCATAAATTAAGTATGTGGACCATTAATGTTACTTCAAGAGTGTGACTCAAGATTCTGGGGAAGACAGGTAATTTACGAACAATGTTCAATGTGACCTTCCAAAGCTGTTGTTCCTCATTATAAACGTCAGAAAGATTAGATGCAGCTCCATCAGTGGTGATCATCCCGAGGAATGTTTAAGCCACAGTCCCTCCTTAAGCTTTCCATTTGCTGCTATCAGTCTTTTAGCTGTCATGCATCCAGTTTTGTTTACTGCGTTTCCTCAACAAAGTCATTCAGAAGGTACACTGCTGAATCACAAGGAACAGCCCCACCAGTGATCTTTCCAAATGACTGTGTGACATACTCCCAGGTTTTTACTTTAATGCAAGCCCATACCATATGATAAAAAGTACCTTTATCCGGTTTGCAAAAACTTATTATTAGTGTAGTCGCTGCTGGAGTGTTATTCATCTCACTCAGGGGTTCTTAAACTGTAGCTTGGGCCCCACTTGGAGTGCATGGAGTCACTGCTGGGTGGTACGGAGGACCAGAGGAAACATAAGGAGTGAAACTAAGCTGAATTAATATGATTTATGCAGAGAAATAAATAACTAATAAATATATAATAAATTAATATTTTGTTGAGTCTTGAGAATCACTGACCTAACTACAGTATATTAAGGTTATTATTAAAACTGTACGCTGCAGTGGGTGTTGCGCTGGACTGTATTATATTGAGGAATGTCTTTAATGTTCTGCTGCCTCCATTGACAAACATTAGAGCGGTTTAATATTAGAAACACATTTCACTGTAAT
The DNA here is from genome assembly GCA_029823135.1 of Acanthurus reversus. Lineage (NCBI taxonomy): Eukaryota > Metazoa > Chordata > Actinopteri > Acanthuriformes > Acanthuridae > Acanthurus > Acanthurus reversus. The sequence continues at coordinate 19,812,895 of JAPXVT010000004.1, read as the reverse complement.
GCAGTCCTGTAAAAAAACACAACTTCTACAGCCTCAGTTATAAACATATAGAGGCAATAACAACCCTCAGAGGTGTTCATAAAAAAATGCCTATTATAAGCTTTGTAAATGCAGAATATATGGCCAAACTCTTGCACTGGATTGTATTAAATTGCAAGGGTGTAGCTGATAATGTGGAGACAAAGTGTACTTATTCATTTTCATTTTAAAAGTTGTATTTCAGTGCCACGTAGCATGGATAATAGCTTTTATTTTTTAGGACTAAACTCTACATACATCAAAGATACAGCAGGCTGATCGACATATAGCATTGGAGAGAGAATTATAAACACATCTAACCCAGCTGTATTACATATAAACCGCTTATAAGTCAACTGAGACCTGGCAAACAAGAGACCGATAACAATGTGTGAGGCAAAGTGTGTATTCCATCATAGAGCCACGACTGAGACACAAATCATTCTGTTCCTGTAGATGAACATGCTATTTATCTATCCCTTTCCAGATCTGCTCCTGTCAGCAGAGGCGAGCCTCCAGATTAGGTCTCGACGGAGACTTGTGAAGTCTGGCATCCTGTGAAATTTGATTTTTCCATTCTCACGGATGTCACATTCAGTCCCTTTCATTTCAAAATGACTCAAGCCGCCATATTCAAACAAAATATATATTCATATGATTGCACAGCTGAGCAATAACTCATGATGACGGTCATTCATCTTAATCCGAGGCATCTCGGTGAGCAGATGTATCTAATGTGAAGCAAAATTTTGCCCTCTGTGCAAAATATAACATCTGTGCCAGAGGGCAAAAGAAAAAAAACCCACAATAAGAGCATATATGTGGTTAGACGAGCAATTGCAGAAGGCACTCATAC
>JAPXVT010000004.1:19771970-19783449 GCA_029823135.1 Acanthurus reversus | reverse complement strand
AATCGGCTGTCTGATGGCCATGTAAACCGCTAAAACTTTAAAAGTGTAGTATACACATACAGGGACATATATACTTTAGGTGGTTGGTTTTGTTGATGGCTAAAAGATGTGTTGCTGTTGGTACTGTTTGCTGCAGTACTATGCTATGTTTCCTGCTGGCACATTGCGCCACTTCTTCATACAGGGCGTGAGCTGACATTCATTTACTGCAGGTACACTGCCTAGACGTAAGCACCTCATACAACCCCACATACAAAAAAAAAACAAACAAACAAAAAAACCCCAAAAACCCTGTACCTTTAAAGGATATACTGTACAGTACTGGTAACATTCATCAATAGACAGATAATTTTAAAAAAAATGACATCCACAGAGATGTTAGAAAGGCGCAGAATAAAAGCATTGCTTCTCACCCCAAAAAATATCATGATTGTAAGTTAACTATTTTTAAAATTTTGTCAGGTTCAAAATGATAAGTTTGTTTACCTTTCTAAGATGACCAAAGACTTGTGAGCCAACAGAAATACAATGTTAGTACTATGTGGTGTCTCTGTTTCGTCAGTGGAAAAGATTTTCTGTGGCGACGGTTTGACGCTGTCTACAGGACCTTTAATGTCAGTTTGTCTCTCTTTGTTTACTGTATCTTCTACAGCCATCCATTCACATCAAGGCTCTGTGGAACTAAGCCATCCTACCAAAGTATCCCACCACAGACTGTATGATAGCCACATCACTGTTTTTGTCTTATATCGACAATTCAACAAATAATGAAGGTTAGGATGATAAAGCTACAGATATTATTGTTCAGCAATCAGACAATGCTGATTTCCAGAAAAAAAACATCTCACCTGTTAAAAGAACTCCAGCTCACCCTCTGGTAATACTTTGCATGGGGCTTCAAACCAAGACAACAAATAAATCATAAATGTTATTAAGTTGACTAAAACATCACTGCTAAATCACTATCTGTTAAGCGAAAAAAACAAACAAACAAAAAAACATAGTGTTTTCAAAATTCCCCTGCACCTCACACACGCATACCGTGTGTGAGAACTGGTTATAGTTGTTGATAATGTGCAATAATAATGAGCTCACTCTACCCTTCCTCCTCCCCCGGCCGTACATTTAGTTAAAAAGGACAAACAACCTCAGTCAAACTACACACATGACATTTTAAACTTCAGTCACCCTGAACACTGGGTGATATTTTCAGCAGCAGGAAACCTTTTGCTAAAGGAGACATAACAAGATTCAACGCAAGTATTTTAATACCTATGTTGTTTGCAGAGATTCAGTCAATATTCCACTTGACTTTATCTAAACCTTCTAAATGCCTCGGGCTGATTGATGGTCCTATTTTATCTACTGAATGCAATTCAAGCCACCCGAAGTTACACGAAATCTGGACTCAAGGACGGTCAGGGAAGGAGCCCTGGAAATGAATTACAACAAATTCTCTGAGAGTTACCTTTCTAAATGCTGTGCACAACTAACAGCTGTCAGTAGGTGAAATAATCCCTCACACACTTATCAAAGGCAGCCTAATAGATCCCCGTGCACATGCAGACAAATCTCTCTCAGCTGTCAATCTGGTGCCACGAGGAGAAATGTAATAAGAATACAAATGAAATGCATTGCATATTAAGCCTTATTTCAATTTCCTTACAGCAGGGTTGCACAGTAAAAACAAAACTTCTGTATTTCCACGGTCTGCTGGACTGCAGCTGATGACTTCACACTAACATCTTAAACCAATATGTAAACTGCTCTCTCAGCAAGTTGTGTTTGCAAGAGCGAAAGCCAGGCCTGTCCTGAAAAAAGTGAAATAACAGGAAGGTGTGAGTTGCAACAAAATTGGCTGCCACAAGAGACGCCGACTTCCTGATGCGTTTCAAACCACCAGCAGAGAAAGGTTCATTCTAAAGCCCACATACTGGCTGGTATATCTGCCCGTTCTTGTTCTTTCATCTTCAAAAGGAAAAGTTTTTTGCTTTTGAGTCATATGGTTGCACAAGTATTCGAGCTTACAAATATAATCTATTTTGGTTGGAGCAAGAAGTGTCACTGAACAAAAGGCAGAAAAAGCTTTTAAGTGAGATACATTTATGGTGGTGAGAAATGCTCTTTTTAATTCAAGGAATTTAACAGAGATGTAGACAAGATGTAAACAGCAGTGAAGGGAATATTGTGAGGTTGCTTACGTTTCATTTGGTGCCATGAGAAACTCAGAGTTGCCCAGCTATTCTTGTTTGCGTCCTCCAACTTTAACACAAAATAATTTTTCATTTTTCATCATTCATTTTGTCTGAAATGAATTTTTCAGATATTCACAGTTCAAGTAGTCCAAGAACTGTCACCTACAGGACAGCCAGAAATGGATTCTCAACATGTGTGAAACTTGTCATTTCATATTTTTATGCTGTTTAAAAAGTACTCCCCTACCCTATATTTATTTTTTAAAGCAGTTTTAAGCATATGTAAAGATGCTTGTCACAGTTTCCTGATGTACAATTACAATACAACACTCCTATGAAAGCATATTTCGTATGATTGAACATGCTTTTACAATATTGTCACTCATTATCTGTTTACACACCGGCCATCACTTACTTTCTCACCCCATGTGTCACCTCCCATACAGTTTTGTGATCTGTAAAAAAAAAAAAGTCTTGCTTCTGCAGGCATTTTATATCCTGCTCGAGCATTTCTTATCAAACTGCTCCAATAAAATCATATTTTACTAGTTAAATTAATTAAAAAGCATGATCAACAATGGTGCCAATTTGTCTACATGTGTATGTTTATTTGTTTTTCCATGTACAGGTATTGAGCAAACTTCTTTCGGAGGACAGACACTACCTGTACATTTGTCTGTCTCTCTTAATGTCTGTTTGTCCTCCTCTCTTTACTGCATTTCACTGCAGCCATCCATCCACATCAGTGCTCTGCAGTAGTAACCTCTCCCTCTACTGTGTTCCATTATATAGTCTGACATATTTGATACAACTTTCTCTTGTACAACAGCAAAAGAGTAAAAACTTTAAGTTTGCATTTTCCTTTTTTTGCAGTAATTATCTAGGTGCCCTGCTGGCTTTACAGGTCTCAACTCCGCACTTGAAGACGGCTGACAAAATATTTCACCATATGAACAAAGTTAAACAAAGGCTGTAGTCAAAATTATGTCTTCTTCACAGCTACAGCTACAGATTCCTCAAAAGGCAACAATTATTTTTTACTACAGTTGCCAAAATACAAATCCTTTTCAACATGAGCAGCTTTGAAGTGTTGGCCTGCACACAAAGTAAAGCAAACATCTTATAATCAGCCTACAAAAGGTGAAGCGGTCAATCCAGTTACCTGCCAAAAAACAAGCAGGAAAGAAAGTCCAAAAAAAGTGCATTGTTTCTTTGTTACACTTAATAAGTACTTAGAAAAAAACGACTGGTTAAATATCCAGACGATCTGGCCGTTATGCAATATTATAGCATGATTGTACACCTGTGAGGTTTGCAAAGTGTTTTCATGTTCTTGAAGGCGTCACATCCAAAGTCTCCGCCTGAGGGCTGCAACAACAACGATAAACAATGGAAGGTCTTGGTATTAAGAAACAGCCTCGCTCTCAAACACATCAGGTAGACTCACACATATTGGAAAACGGTTAAAAGCTTTAAAAGCTTTCAGCAGAAGGCATCTTGTACATCGACTGTATTTAGCTATCATATCTTAAGCACTGTGTGCCAGATGCCTCAAAAAATCCTGAGACCTTGAACTGAGAAAGCAGTGAACAAAAATGTACTGATGAGAAATTGGCCCCACAGGAGAAGTCAATTCAACTCCTAGTCTGCATTTGACTGTGAAAAAGCCATTCAGTGAGTTAATATGCAATAGACTTGACTCTTTAACCCGGTGTAAATCTGTGACTGATACTGTGGAAATATTTCGCTACACAGATACAAGCTATATTGATAAAAAGGCTTATGGGGAGCTAAATCCCTTTGTTCATCCATCAATAGCAGCTATTCTCTCCCCTTTTGAAACCCAAGTAACATTCACCTTAGGGAATGTGATGCTTGTATTGACAACATTCTAATAATTACTGTATGCAAGGAGAGGGAGCGAAAGCCTGTCGTTAAAACACTTATCTGCGCGCTAACAAGCATCCAGCTTTTACCACCATATTCACATATAATTCCAGCCATCTGCCCACAGCTGCACATTCAGAAAAAGCTGCATCTTGTCTGGTAGCCAGCAAATGCCCATGAAACATTACCACTTGACCACAGAAGGTCCCCCCTCATAAAGCAAAGCGTGAACTGTGCAGGACTGGAGAAAACCTTCCTGAAATCAAAACAAAGAACCTCCTGACACGGCCGGGTCACTGACTCAAAGAATGTCTCGGTGCTCTGTAAACAGAGTGAACCCTCAGGTCACGCTGACAGAACAGATGCAACCATTACTGCGTCTGGGTGTGTCACAACCTCACATAAATATCCTCACTGCGCCACAGTCAGATGAGAGAATGTGTACGAAGTGGATAAACTGCAGTTACACGCGGATTTGACTGTCTTTGATTTCCTCTCACTCGTGCACACACACAAGCATAAGGTGGTGCTGCAATTGCAACGGCTCCCAGTGTAATCACTAAAGCTTGTTCTGTCTCCGCTCTTGTCCCTTATGCCGTCCACAATATCTGAGATCTATTGCTTAATCCCACCTAGCAAGGCCCAGGTAATAACATATGTTGAATACCATCCCAAACTGCAATATACTGTAGCTGGAGACTGGGAGGGAAAAAAAGCTCCAGCAGCTCTGTGCACTGTGTCTGTTTGTGCTTCAGCAAGGAACAAAGGGACAATGCAGCTGCCTCGTCATCTGCTCACTCATGTTGCTTTCTGTCTGACAATGTTCTTGAACAATGACAATACGCAGATCCAATGAGGTGCGCTGGGATTCACAGACCCGTATCAGACTGTGTGCTCTGTGACTGATCTTTGATTTCTGAATACATGACAGAGGCTCGGGGCGCAGTGGATTCAATGGGATATTGATTTCTGTGACAATGCAGCAGTGTTTGCAATTTAAGCATACTGGAGTAAAAATGAAACTATTATTAATAGATTGGTAGGGATGATAAAAGCATAGGATAGGATAAAGGCATCCTGTGCTCAAGTAGTAACAGTTTTTTTAATAGAAGAAATTCCTAAAGGCTCTAATTTAGTGCAATCTGTCTGAAATGTGGCTTACACAGAGTCTCTTATTAGGCACACATCTACTCTATTAATACGAGGAGTGAGCTTTCGGTGCATAGATCCAGCTGAGCCTCACTGGATAGCCGATCGCTGTGGTTCTATGATGGATTGTGTGCATACGGTGTTCCCTGAGCCAGAAGCGGTGCTCCCTGGCCAGGCCAGCCCCCGGTGGCACACAGCCATTAGAAATTAGCTTTGCACCCAACATTTTTCTGCCCTGAAATGGATCTGCAGATCCATTCTGGTCAACATAACACACAGTCTGGGCTGGGAGAAGAAGCATGTGGTGTGACTCGTCATTCTGTCACGGAAGGATGCTCGGTGTAGTTAAACTATGGAGTAGCATGTATGTCCCCATCTAGCTGCTCCTTAATATCTGCCTAAAGTAAAATATGCAGCATACGCTACAACTGATCTGATATCATTATATTAGCAGAGTATCAAATGAGTATGTGACAATATGAAAGGGGTTCTAGCCTCAGCTCTGAAGGACCACATCAGACTACTGTTGACTTCTCAACATTAGCAGAGAACGTCCCTGTCTTCTACAAATGTGGCTGTTAAAATTCTACCATGTGTATACTTTAGGAGATCTCAGGCTGCATTTACAAACCCATCCACTGCCATTCATGTTGAAACAGAGTATAGAAACACTATAGGACACATGAAAGTTGCTAGGGTTAGCTAATTTAACTTTCTAAAGAGAACATCTGCATTTATTTGGTCAAAAGTGGCTTTGCAAGAGAGAAAGAGAGAGCGGAGTCATTGAGACAAAAATTTAATGCCTTTAAAAAAAAGTTCCTCACAAGTGCTGCCTTCCTGGCTTGAATATTAGTGTGAAGAGGGACTTTGACACAGACATTCTTTCGAACTAAGGTTGTCACACGTCTTCAGGTACTTTGTAACTTTTATTGAATATGTACAAAATGTAAACAAACACACATCTCATAGATTAAGCTATTTTGGGGAAAGTGTGTGGGGTTTATGTAACCTATGTAGTTGATATTGACAATGGACAATGACACGTAGTAACACTGGTATGGTCCTTTAAAGAAGCCATATTTTACTTTTTAGATTTTCGCCTGTCCTTTAATGTTATACAGGTTGTTAGTGCATGCATGGAAAAGGTCTAAAAAGTGAAAAGGGCCAAAGTTGCGCCAAAGTGAGATCCTCTCTCCCACAGAAACATTGTTCCTGAAGTCTCTGAACACCTTGTCAGAATTGCAGTCTGTTTTTTTTTTGTAAATTATCTACGTTACTTCTATCACCATGTCACACATTTACAAACTGCATGCCTATTGGCTAGCCTGGTTTGCTCCCAAATACAGCTATACATCCACAACTGCTGGATGTATGACAAAGCAACGTTCACTTTATCAACTTAACAGTGAAGATATCAGTGCTGTGCTCACTATTGCAAGTTTAAGAATTGCACATCTTTTCTTATGATCGTTCATAGATTCCAAAATTTGTTTTAATTGTTAATTATAAAATGGTTTATAATCTCTATGTTAACAGAATGAGAATGATGCGAGTTAGCATCAACACCTTCCGATATAATCAATTGTTCTTCTTTAAGCAAAGATAAAAGCAAAGTAGAGAAGAAGAGCCCTAATCAGCCAACTCTGATCAGGTGAAGAAAAAAACTGGCTCTATAGCCATTTAATTGCAAAGACCTGCATCAGCATTTTAGATAACGATGCAGTTTTCTGCTGTACTAGCGTTGCAACAGAAACAATGTTCTCCACTTTTTGTTAAGCCCGTCATCATGTCAAATTTCATCAACACCAGCTTGCTTAACTGCCAGATACTATTCATATTTCAAGTAACTGGACTGGCATGAACAGTGTGGCACACAGTGCACTGGAGTTAAGGTCTGATAATAGTTCACTCTCTGCTCATTAAATTAAGAATCAATTCAGAATTGTTGATGTTAGCTATGAAATGACTTAATGACCGTGGATGGGCAATTTCATTAGAATAATTAATAACAACTTTGATGAATAAGTCATTAGACAGTCACTAACCCCAGTCATAACTAGTTCAATTGCTAATTTAGATTTAAATTTGATTCTCTGTGAATAAATTGATCACTGTGGATCATCAGAAACAGTTGGCAGGACAGTTGTTTGTGCTGGAGCCCCTGACAGCAGCCCTGTCACCTCTAAGCAGACGAGTAATATGCTGTTTTCTCACCAACAGCGGGGCAAACTACAAACACTAATCAAAAACACGCTTTTAACATGCTGCTGATGAAGGCAACCTGTTTTTGGGCAATGACTGTTTGATTTAGGCAAATGTTGTAGCTGTTTAAATATCAAATACAATTTGTATTCACCGTTCACACGACCCTAAAAAGAGACAAAAAAAAATTGCAGGCTGAGGGAAGGAGAGTGAGGGAATTTGCTTGCACCGCCTTAGCGCTTGACGTTTGCTGAATCAATGAGATAAACATGAGGGCTCTGAATGTCAGAGTTTACATCTACAAGATTGAAGACTTAAATTTGGTCACTGGCGACCGCTCTTAGGGAATATTCCATTTAAAAAGGTCAGCCTCAACCCTCGTCATACTGAACAACTAAATGTCTGGGTCCCTGTGCGGCTGCGACATCCGGTATCAAAAGCATGCAGTTGTTTTTAAATGCCTTCGCCTTTGTTTAAATAAAAACCTCCCATTTCTGGAAACAACAGAAGGTTGAATAATCCACAAAAAATGTCTTTTCCTTTACTCCAATTATTTCATTTTTAACAATGAAATGAATTGTAGCCTTTGAACAGAGAACTTGTGATTTTAATTCTCATTGGTAAGCACAATGCTCTCCATCAATGACTACCTTAATTGGCCAAAACATTTGTTGGTGCGATATTAAAAGTCAACGATTAATTTTCAGCGTATTCAACTCCGTAATTCAATCACACCTAAACAAAGAAGATTAGCTAAACACTTGGCACTGGTGCTCACTTATTCATACAAGTCGCTGCCAGGGTCCTTGCTGAGGTCTGATGGTGGGACTAGAGCTTCAGAAGGAAACCTGGCTGCCGTATGGATGGGTCTCTGGCTGGGATTAGACGTACAACAGAAGACCAGGTGGCAGTGCAGTAGGAGGCTGTTGGCAGGAGGTGGATTTGTGAGACTGGAGGGGAGGAGAATTTTATCCTGCTGGCTGAGGGAGCTGTTTCTCACCCCCTGGTACAAGCCGAGCACCCTTCTGCCAGAACATGCCTGTGGCATGTGGGACTTTCATCAAGTCTAGAAAAGAGAAGCTGAACTTCAAAATTGCTCTGCATTGGTACTGAATTATTGAGTTCTAGTAACACTTAATGATTAATTTGCTGTGAGACAACCACAGATTTTTGATATTTTTTAATGTTTTGACATACTATGACAAACTTTTAACTGGTTATGAAACAGTCTCAATTTAATACTAATGCCTCATTATAACCAATATAAGCAAACAAGCCCATCAGTGAGAAGTGTCTTTCTATATATTTATTTGCAACTTGACTAATGCCTACCATAAGGTTGTGTACCATCAATAAAAAATGTTTTTTTTGGCAGCATACTGAGGATAAATTAAGGTGTCACACAGCCTGAGGCAGGGAGCTGCTCTGGTGGTATGACAGCAGATACTACCGAATCGCCAAAAGGCAGAACAACTTGATTATAATGTAACATTTTGTTGTTGGCCATGCCACAAAGTTTTTCATATCTTGTCATTATTAGGGAGTGTTGTTAAATTAAGCATTAACTCAAGACAATTACTATTACCAAGCAGCAATATCTGTTAGCTATAGGATTACATTTAAGCTAGGTGTACGAAAGTTAAGGCACTAAAATAAAGTTAAATTTGTTTTAAGAAACGCCATATTACAGTTATTACTCTTACACAGCCATGAATTGTACATTACAGTACATTAGCTCGTCTTTTTTAAAATCCCTAAGAGGAACTTTTAACCGGGGATGGAGCAGTCTAAATCAAATACCGGAGCTTCACATCTTACCTACACCCACAGATGAGACCTTCAGCGAGGAGATCCGAGATTACTGTCCTGTCTTTCACAGCGCCTTTGCCTGATCTGCTCAGTCAGCAGAAACGCTACAAAACGCTTTACGCAAGAGCATACAAGCATGATTGATCCGCTCTTTTTCACCATCTATGGCAGGGGGTCATTTTTCTTTAGATAATTTTAATATTTTGTGTTTATGTTTGAAATGGTATTTTGCAAATACGTGGCATGTTTTTTTTCACTCTCTTCAAAAACCAAATGTTTGCACAAGACAGGATCTTTTATAAAGGAAGCAGTACGGCTTATATCCACATGCACCGCTACAATCAACACAAAATGAAAGTTCCTCGCGGGGGGGGGGGGCTTGAAACACTACAAAATGCTGTTTTAAAAAAAAGAAAAACAGTACTGAAATACCCTGCATCTTCGATTTTCACTTAATTATGAAAATATACACCCCTGTTAATGTCCCTGCCTAAATGTTTGTGGATCTCCACAGAAGTCTACTAAACAGGTAGGTGGTCAAGAGTAAAAACACACTGCTGCACAGCATGTGATAACTGCAGCTATTGTTTGGAGTAAATAATAATAATAAGTACTCAGAGCTTAGCATGAACAGCAACAATCATGTCTAAACACATCACATTACTGGTGATCCTAATTGACTTGGAAATGCAGACACCACAGGAGTGAAAGGGGAGTATTAAATATTTACAGATTACATTTAACTTTAAACGTTTAAACACCAATGTACAGTATATGTTTACAGTGAAGCCAGAATTCATATTATTTTGCTCAAGGGACATGCAGCGTTCACTGTGATATTTCGGTGTCAGGCCTCCATGTGCCAGACATGTCAGAGAATGTGCCCTCATATTCACACGAGACAAGAACATGGCATTTTTCACACTGGCTCTGGTTTGCAGACAAGAGAGGAAATTGGCCTGCTAAATGAGATTGGGATGGGCTGTGGGTAAAGGAGGAGGAAGGCATGAGGTTGAGTGAAATCCTCTTTAAAAAGACTGGAGGACAGATAGTCTGCGACAAGGCTGAATGAGAACTGACCAAACCTGGCAAATTAGGAGGAACAGCAGTCTAAGTGAGCATTGCCACTGCTCAGACACTGACTCAAGCAGAAATGCCTCTGATAATAGGTTAAAAAAAAACAAAAAAAAGCAACACAATAGGTCTCAAATGAGATGCCATCCAATGACTAATACAGCATAACAATCTGAATCCAAGCACTATCTTGCAACTCTTTTTGTTCCTTCCTTTTCCCTCCCAGAGACGACAACAAAAACTGATTTCAAAGCTAGTGGAGATTTTTTTTTTTAATTTCCTCTGAGAATTTATTCAGCAGTCAGAAGTCTGTCCAAACCAGTGTGAAGCAGTCTTAACCCTTCCATGTGTGGTGTGTCCTGAAAATCTCCAGTTTGAATCACTAGCACAGCTGTTGTTCCCGAACTTCATATGAGCAGATTCCCACGGATCCGGCTAATCTTGTCACATGTTCCATTTCTCTGATTGGACAAATTTCATCATGTTATTTATTTTTTTTTAACTGTTTTAATAATTCATGTGAAAGAAAATGGAGGATGATCTAACAGATGAAATGAGCCCTTATGAAACTGTAATCACAGCAGCATCTACAATGACAACATAGCAATTAGATTGCTTGGAAATAAGAAATTACTGTGCTAATAACCATGGCTTTGTAGTCACAGAATGTAACAGTGTTTCCATCTATTCTATCAGCACACACAAGCTGCCTGAAATATAAAAAATAAACTTGTGGTGAAATGTCACTTGCCAACAGCTACCGATCAGTTGTGCCAACTGAGGACAATTATCAAACCCATAATGAGTTCATTAGGATAATGAAAGAGCCAAGGCTGATTTTCTATTCTGCATCTTAAACCCTTGTATTAGGTTCTCCACCAGCAATTTAGATTAGCAAACCCCAAACACAGACTCAAAAAATGCGCTGAGCAGATAAGACATTGCTGTCGCAGAACACACAGAGGTTACAAAAACACTTGCATCCAAAATAAAGGCTGTTCAGAGCAGCTGGAGGAATGCAAACGAATGATCTGGATTAATACAGCAAAGTCTGTTTGGAAAGTGACACATTTTATTTTGCTGGGGCTAATTTCAGAAGAATATTTCAGAGTAGCATGACCAAGTTTCACAGTAGCAGGCTGAAAAAAATATAGGATTGAGGA
>JAPXVT010000004.1:19739312-19753152 GCA_029823135.1 Acanthurus reversus | reverse complement strand
TAATAGGCAGAATAGCTTACATTTTAACAAACTTTATTCCAAACATCTGTGCACTGAACTGTAAACACTTATTAGTTACTAAATAACGGACAGCGGGACAAAAAAAACGTAATTAACTCCTTTTCAGATTACTAGTCCAAGCATTTATTTTTTATTTTTTGGCCTTAAATAATTTTTAAACAATTTTAATGTCAGCACATATCGGGGAACGTAAACACCAAGGGACCACTATCGACCGATAATATCGGCAAACCAATATGTCCATCAGGCCCTAGTAAAAGATTCTCAGAATCTTTTTGAAAAGTTGAAAATTATTTTTAACATCTTCATGATTCATACAAGACAAGTGTGAGTGTCAACATTTTACTTCCTATAAACTGGAGCAGTGCCTCTTTCTCTCATAAACTGAGCTTGTACACTAACAGAAGGACATGTTGACAGTCTGGCCCTTATGTAAAGTAATTCAGCCTCAGTGAAGATAAATGAACCACCACAGCCCATTAATGTAAATGAGTTAAGGACTGCAGCCCTATTCATGATGGTGCAGCACAGGTCACAATCAAGATAATGACAGGTGAAATTATTTCTAGCACAACTCTGTCTGTGTGATTAGTGGTTCAATGAACTAAAATGTAAGGAACTAAAGGAGCCGCGCGTTTTTGAGCTCGAGGCAAAATTTGATCGGAATTAATAACAATGCTGAACATGTAGGAGGCAGAATCGATTTACTGCGAGACATATTCATCTGTGCTTCCTCATTGTGTTTCTGTGGTTTAATGGAAAAAGCACTCATGCAAATAGAAAGTGCAAAATGCTTATTGTGCCCAAGAAACACCCAAAAAATACAGAAGTGTCTGTTTTGCAAAGGAAACATCATCTTCAGTCTGTTGCTCTACATTAGCAAGTCATGAACGTAAATTAAACTGGATTAACCTTTACTTACAGTATAAATGATAGTGCCTTCCACAATGATGATGCATATTTGTACAAATAATTTCATCAGATATTACTTTTCCTGAGGTCACAGTGATCGCAAATTCATAACATTTACAGTCTCGAGAGAATTGATGAGTCATGTGCTCCTTTTTTATTTGCAAATATAAGGGAGGTAATGGACCAGCGCGCATCTTCGAGCTTCAATCTGCAGCTCTGACAAGCTGATCTTCCTCATGTGGAGCCCTGCTACACATTTTACTTTCTAATTCTTGGAGAAATACATTTTAAATTCTCCCTTGACGTTTAAAGGAATTTAATTATGCTCAGTTTAATGTTTCTCAATCAAGGTTACTTTTATCATGTAAAGTAGGACTGGGGATAGCGTTGATATCATAGTGAGATATTAATAAAAACATATTTCTTAAATCAATAAATATCACGGACTGGCAAAATCACACAGAAATGATTAAGCTGGAATTTATGAGCTGTTTTACATTATTACACTGTATTATGGCAGGCAGCAAAGCAACTTTAATGCCTCATGTCATTTCAGAATTCAACCCCTTACCATTTGTGCAGTGCATGTTTAGTCACCCAAATTAGCAAGTGTAACGTGTGCAGATGTTAGCTGAAGCTGTATACGAGCTAGCAACGGACGCATTGACAGTGGGTTGGTCTGTCTGAACAGACAAACACAGCACAAAGAAAAGTTATATTTAAAACCTTTATTTGTCACTCAGATTGTCTTCTTCAGGGCAATAATAGTCCAATCTTTGTCAACACATCAAGTCAGTTTATTCATATATCCTTTTATTTATGTAATAAAAAAAATTTAACTCATTAGGGTTGATTTTTTTGTATAACATGCAATAACTTCTGTTCTCGGACTTTGGACTTTGTTTTTGGATCATGAAAAACGAAAAAAAAAATTTTAAAAAGTGACATGACAAGTTTTAGCAGTTTATTTTTGGGAAAATTCTTGGTGTGATTTGGTCCAGGCTAAAAGAAGCAGGGTCATACTGGGGTCACACGAGGGAGGGTTGATGGCTCTGACTTTAATTAGTCACCAGGAGAATCCCCTGTAAGAGGTATATTTGGAGGAAGGAGGGAGGACAAGACATTTTGAGACAAATGCACTAAGTAATCAAGTTTATTAAACCCACCACCTTAAACAGAACATCTGAAACAAGTAAGCTAGCTGGAGAAAACAAGAAATTTGGACCTTGTGGTGAATAAACCACACACATGCCCACAGATAGGAAAGTTTACCCTGACCCTGGAAAGTGTAGTTAACATTTTTACATCTACTAAAACACACAGAAAGAGCATGAAGTCACTGGCTATATAACCTTAAGTTTAAGATTTCACACGAGCCTAGGTAGACGTAGCAATGTAACAAAAAGTGAGCTATTTGACATCCGGCTGACTGATACAACAATAGCTGACAAAAAACAAAAACACAAAGTTTCATCTGCTAATTGTAGCCAAATTAAAAACAATGAAGAAGATGTGATTTGTGAACAAAATATAAATTACTGGAATTTCCTACCAATGCCCTTTACCTATATCCACAGCATATGATTTATTGATTGACAAGCAGCTATTCATAAGTTCGACTTTTTCCTAAATGTTTTGACTATTTTATATTATATTACATACTGATAGTGAGACTCCTGCTATTGCGCTAATTGTGACTGCTGTGATAATGAGTACATTATCAGCGTTGCCTATACCACCCACGTCAATTTCTGACATGAAGTCTGAAGCAAGTAAGGAAAAGTAACACCTGTCACAGCAACAACAGAGAACGGAGGAATGAAGAGGCCAGAGACTGTAATTATTTGTATTATTTTTTACTGATGACAGAAGAATAAAAAGCTTCTTTTTTGTGATCTAAATAATCTCTGCATAACCAAAACTGTCTTTTCACTCACTAATGATAATTCACAAGACTACAATAAAGTAACATCACCAAATATATAACAATTCTTGTCAGGCATTGCTTTTTGTCTCTATAAACTTACTTTTCATTACTACATCATCAGTCCCTATAGGGATATTTTAGGAATACTAAAGAGGACCTGTTGTTTGGTCGCAGCGGTAGACTGTAATAACCAGTGATGTTATCTGCTGATGTCAAATGTGAGCGGTGGCATCAGGCAATCTCTGACAGAGATTAGACTCATTCAGACACGCTGCCTGGAATGCAAAGAAGAGAGGCCACACCAGTTTGTAGGAAATGACAAAAGCTGCAGTCAAGTTGGATACTTTCAGCCATCCTGAGATGACACCGAAAAAGCAATCAAATTTTTGTCATGTTGTTAAAATGAGACTGCTGATGTTGGCTACGATTAAAAAAAAGTGTCTCGCTCCTGTGGATTTAACTATCAAACAGCTTGTCACACTCCAGCAATTGTCATTTAAATAATGTAGATTTGCTGTTTTATGTCTGCGTTAAATACACAATTTGGTGGGACAGAAAGTCGTGCAAAGCTTTCGACTTCTGAGTAACTTCTAAGATCACAAGATGATTATTCAGAAGATTTGACAAAATGAACCGATCAAACAATTGCACTCATGGCCTCTCATTTATTCCTTATTATTCACATGTTGTCTGTACTTGTACCTTGGTAGGGCGTACACTATCATTTTTGTATTGCATTCGCTTGCTATGAGTGTTTAACCTTTGTGCGTATCATTTTATCTTTTTCCATTAAAGTTACTGGTTAAAAAACTGCTGGACACTGCCTGGATGAAGGTTCTGCCTTGAAGGCAAACGTGAGGGAACAGAAGTCCCCTGTGAGCAGTGATCAGCATAAATGACATGAAAGATTGCAACATGATTGGCTGCAGGCTCAACTCTGGAGACAGATTTTTATACATTTATCTGGCTATTTTCAGGCAGGTTATCAGTAAATCTGTTTGCCCAGAGGTGGCAGGTAGGTATACACTGTATACTTGAGGAGGGCAAATTTCAGGAGGTACTTCACTCAAACTAAACTAGCAGAACATTACTGAGCTCCAATGCAAAGCCTCCAATTTAATTACTTTTTTCCCACTTACAGCCCACTTCTTTCCTCGGCATTGTACATTTATTTTTAGATATGATTTGATACTTATGAACGTATAGCGACTGCGGAGAAAAATGCCCATACTTCTCCCTTGACTACTCTTCTCTCTTTTTAAAAAAAGAAAAAGAAAATTTATATATATCAGCTGATATCATCTAAACAAAGGACAAAGATCACTATGTGCACAGTTACATTCAGGTACGCTACCATTAGCTCTGGCGACCGGTAGGTTCAATGACACTCCAGAGGAGGATAGACACTGTTTGTTTATGACCTAGGTGAGACTGAAAATGAGGTTCATTTCTTGTTTTGTTGCCCTGTTTATGACGTCCTCAGGGAAATACTTGTCACTAAAATGTCATGAATATATGCTGATTTCTTTTGGTAGGATGAATATGAAAAACTTGACGTGTTTTAGGAGAGGAACCTTTTTAGTAGCAAATTTCCTTTGTCAAGCCCGGGAAAAAAAGGAATCAAGCTGTAAATTACTTTTTTGTCTTTGTAATGAAATGAAATTTGAGTAGGGCAACAGCTGAATGTAGTTATCAAATACTTATGACAAAGTAATGTAATTACTTTGTATTTTGCATTAAACGTTACTTTGTAGGTAAAATGTAATAGAGGCAGGATATCTTTCATTTTAACAAACTTTATTTCAAATATCAGTGCACTGAACAGGAAACACTTCACTAGTTAGCAATTAAAAAACAGACCACCCTCTGCCAAAAAAACTATGTAATTTCACCATTTTAAATCCCTCATCCAAGCAGTTTTACAGCCTTAAAAATGAGTTTTTACATTGATATATCGATACAGATAATATCACCAAACAGATACATCAGTTGGGCCCTCATTTACTGTACACACAGATATTCCTTCCCTCTGTGTCTTTGTCATAGCTTCCTGTAGGAAATGACATCAGGGTTAACGGTAAGGCTGTAAACATCAGCAGAGGACTGGTCATCCACGACAACTTAAAGGATTTGCAATGTAAAAGAGCTCTAAATCATTTCCTACAGTAAATATGATGAGTGATCCACTATTTATGACACATATTGTTCCCTCTGAGAGAACAGGTCCAAGTGCAGCCAAACTGCCCTGTCTATATTTATAAGGTTAAGTATGTACAACCTATTGCTTGTAATTGCTGCTGATTTAGACCATGTCACCATTAGTGTTGACAAGTTTAATGTGAATATAAAAGCTCAAGACAAGATCATTTATGGGGCATGGTAAATAAAATATGTCCTTTTTAATAAATATTGTCTATTGTCTTTCCCCCCTTTTTTTGTACATTATAGAATGAGCACGTTTAATGAGGTACTAGTGGCTGACAATTGCCCTAAAAAGAAATGTCTTAACACATTTGCTCACAAACCTGCACCAATGAGTTACTCTTCAACTCAGAAAAACGGTTTAAATGGAACAAGGGAATGGAGATATTCGATTAAGCTGGCCATAAAAAATATACGAAATGGCATATTATTTTTCATCTAAAAAAATCATCATACCATGTCTCTATTTGCAGTATATATTTACAAGTTATCCTGTTTTTGAGATCTGTCACTGCCCTCCAGTTTTTCCATCTCCCTCTGTGCCTGAGTTTATACAGACTATGTCAGCTACACTCTGCTAAGTTCTCACAACTCATCAGCTTCAGAGAAACTCATGAAACATTATTCAATGAAGCATCCTGTTTTCTTCCTTCCTGACACTCTCCTGCCTCCCTTCGCAGAGTTCACATATCAATTGCTGTTACTGAGCAGCTGGTTGTACAGCGTGGACACATGAAATTTTTTCTCTAAAACTGATCAGCTTAATGATGCCGATTTTAAGACTACTTGTTCCCACCAGCTGGTTTCTGAGGATAGCTTTGTTCAATAAAGTCAGCCCACGTACCCACTTAACAAAATCGAATGACTGCAGCAGATTCATACATTGGCTGCTGGAGCAGTTTGTGGATTTGGTTTTCACCGCTGCAAATTCTATTTCATGGGAAGTAGCTTTGTGAAGTGTTCTTTCTGTAAATCCCTGTGTGTGTGTGCGTAAGGCTCCATGTGGCGGTGTCAGCTGCCATTTTTCTGACTGCAGGCATGCCTCTGTGTTCTGTCTATGTTTATGTGCTGTACACATGGTAAGAAGATTCGTAAACAAAAGTTTGAGCATGTGCATCGATTAGACCCGCACTAATGCTGGATTTTGGGACCCAATGCCAATATTTGGGAGAACAAATGCGCCAACAACAGCACACAGACTTTTCAGATAGTGGACACAGCTGGAAAGACACGTGTGTTGAAAAACTTTAAAGCTGTACTAATCAAAAGTTTCGCCATTGATCAAATGATAACGTGGAATACCAAAGGGGCCATGCAAAAAAATGAACTTAAAGGGAATTATTACCCAACCCTGCAATTTCAGAGAGCTGAAAAGGTTCTGAAAACAGACTGTACACAGCCCAGCAATCAACAGCAGAGAGATCAATGTACCAACAATGGGATTTTGGGGGCCGATGCAGATACCAGTATGAGGGAGCAAGAAAATTCTGTCATCTAATATTTTGGAAAGTGGTTATCAAATACTTGTGATAAGTATATGTAATGGAGTAAGGATATCTTACATTTAGACTTCATTCCAACAGTGCTCTAAAAAGTGAACATTTTACTTATTGGTTGTTTTAAAAAACAGTGTTAATATCAGCACATTTCAGAAAACATATGATATCTGCGACAGGCCAATATCTGCCGATCCATCAGCCAGGCCCTAGTGAGCATCTGAACATGTAGCAGCTAAGGAGCAAAGTTATTTTTGCTCAGATGATTGAAAGACTTGGTGGAGACTAAAAGAGAGCTAATAGGAGAAGTAATATCAGACTTACGTGCATCTGAGGGCCAGAGGCGCGACTCAGAATGAAAGCTAATATTGCTCAGAGGCTGCACAATGTGAAAACAGGCCATTGTTTTCCAGACAAAATTTATCAATAACAGTATTGTTTTTTTGTTTTTTTTTTCCCCAATTTGATCCCCTGCCTCTTAAGGAAACAAAAAAAACTACTGATGCTGCTTTAACAAAGGCTCCATTCCATGTATGTTCCAAGGTCCTGACTTTGTTACACTCAAACAAAATGCACCTGGTATCAATGGTACTAGTTACACTTGTGTCTGACAAGTCATAATGTCCTCTGTGAGAAAGGTCTACTGGCTGATATTCATAAACTAACCCATTGTTTTTTAAGAACCTCTGAATTTAGAATACATATATATTTTACAGTGTTTCAGCTAATTATTTTAGTTATTATCATTAACAGAATCTGCATCACCATCTGCTGGACTGTGATATTTTGCTCTGCCTACTCAGCAGCCACAGAGTGTTATCAACAAAAGGACCTTCTGTGGAAACAATAACATTATGACTTAAGGTATGTTTATTGCACTATGCTCTTACAAATGAGCCAACATATCCCCCCCCCCACTGGCATACAGTAAAGCTAAAGAACTGGCTCTAGCATCAACCGGAAAAGAGGAATTGAGTGGAAATTAGGCTCCAAGTATTGAGGATTTCTGCTTATAAACTTTAAAATATCTAGTATGCAGGCCCGTAAGTCGCATCGTGTCAGTCAGCCTTGTGTCAGCTGCAGCCACGTTCATCCCCTGGCACCTGCTGTCATCTGGCTAAGATGAAAGAGAACTCAAATCTTAAAGACTTCAGCAAATTGTGATGATGAATACTGATGTTAAACACTGTAAGAAATGGGCACAAGTGTTGCCCACAGGGACTTGTCATGACCTGTCAAAACTTAAAAATGCAGCGCTACATCCACACTATCAGATTATGGTAATCAACCTCTTGTTCACTTGCTGCAGCATTTCATCGACTGAGGTGCCATTTGCATACAGTGTTAGTCATTGGCTACACATGTGGTCTTTCAGAGCAACAGCAAGTCAATAAATACATATTGATAAAGGTCATTTTGCCGACTGGAACAGACATTGAGCTCAAATACCACCTTTAGTACATGTGCTGTACGAGCAAATGTAATCCGCAGTAAGATAAATTGAACTATTTAGGTGGATTAGTGTTGATATGGTGGCAAAATGTCAAAATGAAAATCTTGTTAATCCTACACTGATCTTTAAATAGAAAATGCATTAGTTGAGGTTTTAGGATTCCTATAATAGAGAGGATGGAAAGCAGCTTTTGTGAGATTTGAGAAGAAGATTTGAACTCTGATTAACTTCAGACTTGAAGGTATTTTTTACACTATACCAAAGAGACTCTGTTAAATGTGTTTCATCATTCTGGAGAGAAAACTCACAGCGGAAATTCAAGCATGAGAATTCAGAGGCTACAGAACATCATCTCATCCAAAGACGGCGGTATTTGAAAAAAGGTAACAACTGCCCTGAAAAAAGCTGATTTTTAAAAATTAAACAGCTTGCCCTGACCTGAGAACTGACAGGGCAGGACAGAGCTAACTTCTTTGATAACCTCCATGTTTTGACAAGCTCAAGTGGCCTTTTGAATTCTAACTGGTGACACAAAGTACGTCCTTGGTCCATAAGAAAAATCTTAATTTTTTTATGACATTGGTAACATATGCCACATAAAATCATTCACTCATAAAATCAAGCGGTTAACGGCACTGGAATTACAAATCAGTCGCCCTTCACCCTTTTGCCCACCCATCCATTACAATGCAAAACTTTTTGAATGCTTTGTCTCCCGACTGCATCATAACCCAGACTTAATAGAATTCTTTCTTCGTTCATTCAAGGTCAAAGCTCATCTCTCCCACAGTCCTTTGCATTGTAAATCTTCCCCTCTGCACATCTGTGGGGGGGTCTGAGTAATTGAAAATTTCCTGTAATAATCATCTAAATATCAGTATCTCGCTGGCAAAAAGTGATCCTGTGTTTACTAAAGGAAACAACATGAGGAGACAAAAATAACGAGAATACAGCCCCGCATGTATGTATATATATAAAATCTTCATTTCTTCTTTTCTGCTGAAGATTTCTAATGCACAAAAACCGGGATGTTTTTCCCTCGACTGAAGCAGGTTATGAACTCAGTTACTCCATTAGTGAGCCTGCCTCAGTGTTCGCAGTTAGTTGTGTGAGATTATTATCAGATACAGCACCAAACACTCAGCTAAATGGGTACCGTATACTGGCACTCATCCAAGTCCTGACAAACACATTTCTGTCCACTAAGAGCATAATGCAGCGTGGTGTGGCACTGCTTTAACCACTCCATCCACACAACGCACCACGGTAGGTGATGGATGCGTATCAACAAGACGGTTTAGAACTGACGCCAGCAAATATGGCCAGGTGAACATCCGGCTCTCTGGAAGATTAAATGTGCCAAACAAAAACAGGTAAAATTTAAATTCAAAATCAAACTAAATTCATTAACTGCTCCTAGCAGTTAATTTGATGCTGCAGCATTTTCAATCAAGCAATACAACAGTAATTAGCGTCTCACGAATGATTTGTTTCTGAAGACACTCTTGAGTGCTGCTTGGAAACAAACATGTATATGGCAACATTCACAATTTGTGATACAAATGGGGAAAAGAAGACTGAAAAGCAATATTAAATTAGTGCATTATCTCCTCCTAAAGCTGGGCAGCGTTTTGATCAACGCTGAAGATTATAGAAGCAGTTACTTAAAACCGGCCATGTGCTAGGGATTCTTTCAGGGTTTGATTAAAGATAGAATGTAGATAAGAATCCTATTTTTTAGAGTGGGTTGACTCATCAATTGAGAGGTAAGTGAAGTATTAATCCATCAAACCTGCACTTTAAGAGATGGCCAAAAGGACAAAGACAGAGAGAGAATAATAATATGTCTTAAAATAAGAGTGGGAAGTGAAATAGAAACAAGTGATATTGCAATGCAGTCTATTTTTAGGTTGAATCTTTATTATTTTTTCCGTTTTGGATGATTTATAGTCCAGTTGTTTGAACAACAAGCAAACTAGACAGTAAAGGAGATCTTTATCTGTATTTCACTGAATAAAATGAGTCAATATGATTTATAAAAAAAGAGTTGATATCCAGACACTGGGGTAAAACTTCCAGTATTTATTAACAAAAGAATGAGCAACGTTTCAACTCAAACTGGGTCTTCGTTGGGCAAATTAACTGATCAAAAAAATCCCTGATAAAGACCCTGTTTGGGTAGATACATCGCTCTCTCTTTTGTCAAAAAATATCTGAACTGTTCTCCAGCGTGCGGATATCCACTTTTTTGCTTACCTTCACATGTACTGTTATCCGTCACCTGGCCTAAAAGCAGGTTTGACGTGCACACAACTACTTCACTAAGCTTAATACAGTAATGAAACGGCCAGATTAAACTCAAATTTTATTCTTGCATTGAACAGCAGTGGGAATAGAGGACACTACTTACATGACGGGAGAAAAACTTCAGCAACATCGTAACACATGAATTTCAGATCAACGACCATAAAAAACAGCAAAAACAGTAATATTATCGTGCATTCTTGCTTGATATTTTTCATGATGCTGATTTGATTGTAATGTTAATGTTACCCTTTAAAGTTCAGCTCAGGAATAGCGCTGCAACTAACAATTATTTTTATTCTTAATTAATCGGCCAATTAACTTCACAATTTATCAATTAGTCATTTCAAATGTCAAAAAATTGTGAAAAATGCTCATCTCAACCTCTCAGAGCCCAATGTGTTGTCTTCAGATTGCCTCTTTTGACCAAACAACAGCCTGAAAACACAAAGCCTCCTCATTTATTATTATAATTGACATGGAAAAGCAAAAAATCCTCATGTTTAAGAGGCAATTCTGTTACTTTTTTTATATAATACAATGACTGAAACCATTAATCGATTATCAAAATAGTTGGCAATTAGTTTTCTATCAGTTGATTAATCGATTAATTGTTGCAGCTCTACTCAGGAACTGCATGATTTTACTAATTTGGCGACATTTGTCCTTTCTGTAAAATACAAAAGCTGACTTTTAGATGATCCCCTGACATTAGAGTGAACTTAACATTTTTCCTCTCTGGCCTGTGTGACCAGTTGATCGAGCCCTTTGTGTGATGTTTGTCACTGACCATTACTGATTCCATTATCTAATAATTTATATCATTTCAGGGAATATAAACAGAACAGGGAGAGAAACTTGCTAAAAAGACAATATAGAGAGTCACATCTTACAGTGCACAATCCAGCTGCAGTATGCGGGGGTGTTAAGATCCCTATGTGGATATATTTTCTGATGCCACCTTTTCAGGTCTCTTGTATAATAAATATATTCCATTACTGCCAATCAAGACACGAAACTATTGTAGGTCAAGTTAACGTTACTTTGTCTACTTTAAACTACTTTTCAGTTCAATACTTCATCATTACATGGGTGTTTATTATTAGCTATTAGAAATGTCTTTCAATAAATAATAGATTTACTGTTTACACAGCAAACCAAAAATAAACCATTTACCTGAAATTGAATTTTTTTTCATACTGTGGAGTGAATGAAGAGTTCTACTTGATGGATTCATAGCCAAATGGAGTGAAGAATGAATCAAAGATGATGTGCCATAGCATCTTTTCTGAATGAGCTGTGAAATAATCTTTGTAGAAGTATCAGATTTGTTTAGGCGCTCAAAATGCACAGCAAACATACACTGCTTTCTCTGACTACTGAGAAATAACTTGTCTGAAACAGACAATCAAGAGCAGCACTGGTGAATGATCAGAATGAACAAATTTGGGAAAATAATAATAACAGACGACACTGTGACCCCATCATCATAACAAAGCAATAATCCATTCAGAATTTAATTAAATTTCTGGAAGTATCTGTCAGATTTGCAAAATCAAGTGCTTACGTGCAGAGTTAAAAACCATCTATCTGACCTAAAGAAAAAATGGGTTTCCGCAAGATAGGTGGCCACATAACACAGCACAGCACAACATTGATCACATGTACAATGAGACATACAGCTTTTGCAGGAGCTGACAACAATATAAAAATATCAACCACAACTTAAACTCTGGACTATATTAGAGCACCGATTGCATTAAAGCCAGGCATCTGTTTCAAATAGCTTGTTCAAACAGCATTAAAACTCGGTCTAAGCTCATCATAAACATAAAAAGGGACAGTCTGTCAGGTCTGGCAGGAAATAGAACAACAAAAACACTCTGCAGAATTGCAGCATGATAAGACAAGAGAGTATATGAGCAGAAATACTCACTGTGGTGAAGTTCACAGGGAAGCAATCCTCTCCTCGAAAGGTGCACTGCAGTAGCATGTCGCTGATGTCATGACCTGTGCGGTTATAGAAATCAGTCATGTTGAACAGCTTTGGCTTGAAGTTCTGGAAGTTTGCCTTATCCTTTAGGGCAGCTAGAACTTCGGGCTCAGCCAGGTGTGGGTTGGCTATTTGATAGTTATTATTGAGGAGGGCCAGGAGCTCCCCGACATGATAGAGGTCATTTCTAGTGATTTTAGAGAAGCGGAATTCATTGAGGTTACAGAAGGTAACGGCCGGGAACGTGAGGTTCGTCGCCGCCACCTCGTCGAGCTTGGTGACATGAGGGTACTCCAGATAATACGACACTCGATCCATGCAGACCAGCATCAATAAGCCTAGTGAGCCAAGGAAGGAGAGCGTCCAAAGAAACCGGCGAAATGTCATGTGCCCATAGGCGAATATGTGACTCATGCCATGTAGGGTGGATATGTTCGCAAAAGCTTGCAGGTTGGAGGGCCTGATGCTTTCAATGCTTTCCTCTGAGCTCCCTTTCATGGTTGAAGAGTAATGTTCAATACTGTCTCCTCAAGAACTTCAGGTTAAAGACTTTGCTTAGCAACAGCAATAGCAGAATCCAACCGACTGTGTTGGTTTGGCACACAGGTTTTTTTTTCTTTTAAGAAGTGGTAATTTTCTCATTGAATAGCTACCTTAAAATGGTTGTCAGTCTCTGTAACAGTTTTATTTTCATCACAAATCACCTTCCAGTGGTTGTCAGGTTTTCCCGTAGTCCCAGGTTCCCCCCTTTTTCTTTCAGGCTGCTATTTTATTATCTCCAAAGCTGTCTCTCTCACTCCCTGCTCAGCTGTCCTTTGTAGCGACAACCAACACAATGACAGCTCCAGAAACACCCACTTCTACCAAAACGCAGTGCCTCCTGATTCCTGAGTGGTGTGAAAAGGGACAAAAATACAAGGGACAAGAAAAGAGAGGAAAAACGGAGAAAAAGCAGACGTAAGGATTGAGGCGAGAGATGAGTGGGGAGGGGGGGGCTGCAATGAAAGGGCTAGCGTTTGGAGAGAGGTGCTAAGCCTCAGCAGTCAATGGGACCCTTCCTCCTCTAATCGGAGAGAATGCCTCTACATCGCTGTGATAATGGGATGCAATGGTTTTGTGAATGGAGGTAATAAAGAGAAAAACGGCTCACTGGTCCCCTCGCTGCCACCTTCTTTTCTCTCTTGTGTCTCTTTTGCTCTTCTCTTTTCTTCCAGAAATGAAAACGAGGGGGTCAGAGACCTCCGACCAACCTACCACTGTGCTTGACAACCGGCGTTCTCAGCCTCAACGGGTTCCACTTCCTTATTTGCACAGATCCTCAGTTAATAGAGAAGACCACCTCTTGATGTTTTATGTCCACCCCTCAAAAGAAGAGCCGCTTCGAGACCTCCAGTTTTAGTCCTGTTAACATACAGATTTATATTCTGGCGTGTGAAGCCTTTCACTCTCTTTTTCGCTTCCTCTCTCTCTCCCACCACTCCCCCATTTCTTGCTCTCTCTCTCTCTCTCTCTCTCTCTCTTCCTCTTTAGTA
>JAPXVT010000004.1:19578664-19592748 GCA_029823135.1 Acanthurus reversus | reverse complement strand
GTCTTCTCTTCGCCCCATCATTATAGCATGTAAGCCCTCTTAATTTAGCCCTGCTAGGCTGCCAAACGCATCCCTATTACAGCCGCTAACCGCTTTAATGCTACTGCTTTAAGCTGTGTCGCTGTGAGGCCAACAGAAGGCATTATCAAGACTCCCATGTCCTGTGTCTGGGTAACACAGAGATTGCAATGGGGCTGTGTTGTATCACAGTGACACTACTGTAAAACAACGTGTTCTCATCAGTCACGGGTGATTTCAGTTCATTGTACTTACCGATTAATTTACTAAACTTGTAAGGCAAATTAATAGCCGTGTAAGTGCATACACAGAGTGTTTACAGATGAAAAACACTGGAGGAATACCCGAAATAGAAATTCCAAGAGGGCTCTCCGAAACCACACGTTTTTGAATGCCATCCAAACTCCCAATTTCCCATGTGTTTCTCATTTGCCTGTCCTTTTAAATCCTTCTAAAAAAAGTGCACTTCCGTGTTCCTCTTGAACTGTAACTTTCTGTGTAGTGAAAAAGGGGCTATAAATGGAGAACCAAGCAGAGAAATGAATTCAGCAATCTTGCAGGTCTTACCTTGACCTTTGTGGCAGTCAGTGCCTGCCAGAGTCTCTATGGTGACAGGCTGTGACTTATTATTCCCAGCCAGGGGATACTGGCCAGTGTCTCTGCTCTGGGACAGCTGGGTTTCACATTTGCCACTGCATGGCTGCTCTTTCCTCCTGAAACGGCTAGCTATGAGCTGCCATAAGCTTTGTTCTTCCTGAACTGGTTTGGAGGACAGTTTTGTTGGACAGAGGGGTACCTCCATAACCTTTACCTTCCCCTTGCTGTGGTACTGAATGTACTGCATGCCCCCATCCTCAATCTGCTCACTGGAAGTTGGAAGCATTCTTCCTGTGAGGTACGAGAAAGGTCGTGGAGGCATTGCTGTCTCCTCAGGTGTACTTTTAGTCCGAGAGCATTCCTTTAACTCCGTTTCAGACCCTGAAGTAACTTTGTCTCGGGGTCGCGTCCTCCTGATTCGCAGACTGAGGCTCCGTCTTAAGGAGCTCAATGTACTTTTTGGGGCATCAGATTTGCTGACTTTGGGAGAAGATTTTGAATCTTTGTCACTTTCTCTCTCATGGCTCTTATCTAGAGGTGCTTTGCCAAAAAGCCTCCAACGAAAGCCCCCTTTGAAAAATCCTCCTCCATCGCCGCCTGTGTGACTGCAGCTCCTCTGGCTGTCTATCTCATCGTCAGAGCCCCTTTTTTTCAGCTCCAGTACTGTCATACTGACAGGCCTGGGCCTCCAGCTCTTCTGGCGGACCCTAGGAGTGACCTCTGCACTGACCAGAGGTCGCTGAGCCACGACAGGATTGAGGCCATCCACAGCCCTCAACTCAGCCTTCCTGCTCCTGAACTGCTGGTCGTTTTCAAAAACGCCTGCCCTCTTGAAGGGGTGCTGCGTCCGGGACTCCAACAGGACTGGGCCTGGGCCTGCCAGCATGCACACACTCCTGGGCCTCCGCAGCCGTTTTTCTTGATCAGGTTGATAATCTCTTTGCTGCTTGACAGAGTCGCCATACATGCTCACCGTTTTCCTCCCCTGCTGAGCTTCATCCTGATGCAGCCTTCGCAACACCGCCCGCGGCAGAGTGCTGTGTCCTGCAACAGCACCATGTTCCCCAAAAACAAGCCGTTCGGCGTGGGCAGTGACCGCATGTAATGTTGCGCTCCGGATGCGTTGCTCCTGGGTGTCTTTCCGAGCAGCGAACTCTGCCACGTCTCTGTCTTGCTGTGAGGAGTCACCTGAGTTCTTGGAGGGCTGTATCAAAAACCTGTCGGTCTTCATTTTTCCCTCCACCTCCTCCAACTCCTCCTCATTCTCCTCCACAACCACCTCCTCTCTCTGCCTCCCAGTTCTACCTGTGCGGCTCAGGGAGGGCCACCTGTCAAGCTCCTGCCGTGCCCTGCCCAGCCTTGGGCTGTTCTCCATTGGCACTATGCTAATTATCTCTTCTCCTGGTTGGCAGTTCTCCACCGGGGTTTGGGTGTCCCGGCCCAAGCCCAGCTCCGACACCGCCACATCTCCCTGTGTTTCTTTCAGGATTACAGAGATGTGATAAACAGTTTTCCCCTGCTGCTGTTGGACAAAAGCTGTACTCCTTGGGGTCGCATCCACGGTCCCGCTGCTAAGAAATAGCATGGCACTTCACTAACACTGATTCACACAGACATCCTCCCTCACCCACCAGTACAATCGCGCTGCACAAGCCAATGCTCACATTCTGCCCGAGAGTTGTTGAGATTCAGCTCATAAAGTCCTTCACTTGAAGACTAAATTCCTATGCCAGGCATAATCCTTCACCTTTGACATGGGAAAGAAACTTCAAACAAGTTAGAGCAAAGCCTCGCTGCCACCTGCATCCACTGGCTCCTTTACTCAGCAGACTCAAACCGAAACAAGACTCAAACAGGCATTTAAAAGGTAGTTGCTTCCACTCCAAACTTTGTTCTACCTGTCCTCCACACACTTATGAGTAATAATTAAAAAAACAAAACAAAACAGATAATCCACAGGTTGTTCTGCGATGAAGTCTGTAATAACTGCAAAAGTTGCAACTTAAAAAAAAATAAAAAATCACTGAATCATCCTTCCTCTCTGGCAAGTTACAAACTGTGAGCAATCCTTGTTGTTGGCGGCGCAGACAAACCCCTTAATCTCTGAGCTCTTGCCATGCAGAGCATGAGGGAGTGAGTCTCTGTTTGAACTTTCAGCTGCCTTCCAACCCCAGGGACACATGGAAAACAAGGAGTGGATCCCACAGGCATTAAGCACGCCCTCCTGATTCCTCCAGAGCTGCTTGCAGCCCCAAGTGACATAAACAGACAAAAGTAAACAGGAGACTGAGAGAAGACTGCTGAACACAGCAGTGTGTAATCAAATCAAAGATTATCAGTCATGAATAAACACCTTCTGTTCTTCAGACTAATGACAGAAGACAATAAAGAGGACACTGATCCATGTTTAATGGGAGGAAAGTCATTCAAGTACAACTGTACTGACCAGCAATTTACATTAAATTTAAAGGTTTTGCATAGCTACACTGCTTAGGTTGTGTACAGTTTACAAAATTTAAGAAAAATCCTCCCTCCTCATGAAAAAATTAGTTTGAAACATGGAGTATCCACACAACATCACACCACACTAGCTCCCACATACAGTGAGACAGCTTCAGCTTAATGGATGAAACAGCCTTTACATTTTCCCGCTCCTTTTCCTCATTTTCAGAGGTGTTCTGCTCTATGATGCATTAGTGACCTAATGACGCCATCAAACACTGGGCCAGATACTATGAACACAATCATCTGAGTCAAGCCAGATTTTACCCGCTCAGCTTTGCAGCACTCTGGCTACAGTGCGGTTTGGGCTAGAACACTGCCCCTTTGTGGTCAAAAAGAGGAAAAAGCTGGTAGGAAACAAAACTGAGGAAAATCTTCCCAGAGGAAAATTGAAATGAATTTGATAAACATGAACGCTGGTTTGGTTTGCCCTCACAATGTCTATGAGACGAGATCAAAACAACCCTCTTTATAAATAAGAGGACATTAAATTGAAACCTCTAATTTCCTATATCACACATCAACCCAGTAGCAGGTGCATGATGAGAATGTAGCATAACTGTTTAAGAGGGATTTTGGCAGAGAAAATTGCAGAACAAAATGGAAACACTGACTGCCCATTTTCAGAGTGCATCACTGTGGGAAATCCAGTGCAACCATGAAGCTGGAAGTTGAAGTCAAAGCGTCACAGAAGATTTCTGCCAAAAGCAAATGACTTAGAAATTTCTTTTTTTTCATAAAGACACCCTCAGGTCCCCTAATGGCTGAAGCGATGATCATTTCCTCAGATTCGAGGGGAAAACATAACTGAAAAGACATCAACATAAGCTAGTCTGAACCAAAGCCTTTGCCATTTCATATCAAATTTCAGTACGTGCAAGCACTGATGTTTTAGTTGTTTCATGGTGAATTTTTTTCCCCCTTTGTGTTCTTATCAGCAGATTGAGCCGTGTTGGAATGAAAACAATTGAAAACATCTCAGGTATTGTTCCAGGAAATTCGGTGCTTTACCTTTCAGCACGCACTAAAACCACACATACGCAAACATGCACACACAATAGGAGTTGGCATGATGTTTCTTATGAGAGAGTGTTAAGTATTACCAGTAAAATGTGAAGATACCCTGACAGCTCACGTTAAGCTGACTGCTGGCCTTTACCTGTGTCTAGGAAGCAGGGGTTGGGAATCATCTGTGGCTCATCATCCAGCAGATAATCTTCTTCATTCCATTGGATCTCATGGTGACGAGCTCGTCTACCACACCCAAAGCACAGCAACATCGTCTACCTATGACCTCAAAGGGACGTCTTCACAGAAAACATCCAGCGATCATTTAAATTTTCCTGCCACCTTATTATTTTTCTCTCCGTTTTGTCTGCTTTGGCTTCTATATCAGGCATCTCCCAGCGTCTCAATTCTCACATCCAGCATGTTCATCACTCTTGTCCAGTAAAATCTCTCTTTTGTCAGCGGCATCCTGCGGTGGTCATGTGTCCTCCATGCAGACTTGATCATGTAGCAACCAGCAGAAACCCGTTACCGGGCCATCTGAGGAAGTGGCCCGGAAAGGCCATGTGTCACAGTTCACTTGGAGTCATTTCCTCACGGTAATTCCTAATGCAGGTGTTTATTAACAGGGTCCCACCTAAGAAACACTGATAGGATTAAAGTTAATCCACTGTCCTGTTGTCTTTGCTGCAGTTCGATCCAGAGGTAACCTGCTCTGTGGTAAATCTTGGGATTTCAAAGTGCTGACAAGGTAACAGAGCTCTCCTTGTGTGCCCGTCTCTCCTCCCCTGTCCCACAGCTAAATGTTTCTCCCTCTTGTAACCGTATCTTGATGGCAGCTGGGAGGGTTTTCTGAAAAACTGGATTAGCATGTTTTGAGGTTTCTGAATAACCCTCCCGCCTCTGTATCTTTGGCTGCGTGTGAGTGCACATCTGCTGATTGTGAGCAGATGTCATGCTGTGTGTGTTGGCAGTTTATCTATTTATCTGTGTGCGTCACTGTTAAAAACGTGAGCGTGCTGTTGTTGTTTTGCCAACATGCTCTGGCCTGACTGTCCTTTACTTCCCTTGGGCTACATTTAAAGTCCTCACCAATACAAAGGCTTTTCTTGTTATTGTCGTCACCTCCATTATCAATCTTAGCTTGACAGTAAATGTCATAAACAAAATGATACCAAAACAGCTTTCTGTTGCAGCCCTTTCTTTGTTTTTTAGAACTTTAGAAATACAGCATTAGTTTGTCTATGTGCCACACAAACAAGCAGAATATCGGAAGTAAATTAGAAAACAAAAAGGGAAATTTTTGCTGTTGGTATCTAATTAGAAATTACACCCATTTCATTCAGAGCAGGTACAGTTTTATTGGTTAAACAATTTCAGGGCCTAATTACATTGTCAGCATTTTTGCCCCAGCTTCTTAACTGAATTCAATTAGGTCTTATTTTACTCAAATTAAATCATTTAACACAATATCGGGGCAGTCACATCATGAACAGGCTGCATACTGATTTGAATAAAACGCAAACAGTCCTGCAAGAAAATTCCCGCAGAGTTTGAGCTAACTGAAATCCAACAGCCTGACTCTGGTGTCTCCATGCTGCAGTCTCCTGCTGTGAGCCCGGAGATAGTGAGTGGCTCAATAGGGAAGGGGTTTCAGAAAATCATCAATTACCCGCAGGGCTCAAGCAATTTTAAGGGCTGTGATACCTTCTGAATGCCTGTTAGCAGGAACCACAGGACAGATACGTTTTAGCAGCAGACATGACAGACGGCCAGCACTCTGGTGTTCTTATATAAGGGCACAGACACTCGGCGCGAACAACTCCGGTTTTGTCTAGCAGGTAGCATGAAGCATCCAAGCCATATGAGTAAAGCTTCCTAACCTCTCGTCAGTAATAGAACATGAGTCAGCGTGAGGAAGACAGCCGTGCAGACATTAACACTGTTTCATGAGAGGAGTTTACTTCAGGAAAAGTCAGTGGAGGTGGCTCCCTGACTTAGGATAATGAGAATCGTGCAGTTAGGTGGTTGCACTAGAACACTGTCTAATTTTTTTTGCCTGTAAGGTGTCGCTGATCTCATTCACACATACACACCAGCAGCACGACTCACACCTGATGAGCTCCCAGCATTCTCCAGGATCACGCACAAAGACAAAAACCTCTGGCGTTACCCGCTCTCTAAACTCTCAAACATCCCTGTGTGATCAGCAGAAATTCAGAGGTGTTTGGCGAGAGCTTTGCATGACAAATCAGTGTCAAAGCTTGTGGCGGTGACTCACAAGGTTTAATGAGAACAAGAGCGTTCACGACTTTTCACAGCAATTGATGTCATGCTTTTAAATATAGCCTCATTTGAACATGTGAATGAAAATGAACAGAGTATTGCACCGGGAGCCCAACATGGAAAAAGCTCAGGGAAATTTTTCACAGCTTGCAGGAAAAGTCCTTGATTGAAGAGACGCCTGACCTCATTGGACAGTCATGGTGATTAGCATCATGAGCTCTGAATGGCTAATGAGCCCTGATTCTGCCTGAGGCTACCAGCATATCAGATGACCCCTGATGTCATCCTTTGGTTTTTAATTTCAGCTGGTTACTAGCACAAAATGCAAATAGCTGTGCTCCATTTGGGTAAAACACAGGAAAACGTAGAGACAATATTAAAGTAAATACATGGGAGAGGAAATAAAAATTCTCACTGAGAATTATAAGGGAATTATGGGGTATATGAGTTAAAATCAATATCACATTAATTTTACATCTGAAAGCCAAAAAACGTAAGTTTCAACTCGAGCTCCCAGATAAGATCATGTTTTATGAATGCTGAATGAAATATGAAAGCATTTGAGTTAAAGCTTGTTATGCGGCAAGTTACTTTGTTCAATCAAAAAGAATGTTCTAAGAATCGATGTGCAAGCTTTCTTGGGGGGGTGATCATTACAGCATATGGGGAAGAGTTTCACCAAACATACCAAGATGATAAAAATAAAGTCGCTCCACGAGTCCATGACAGTCTGTTTTGGTGTTTAATGTAATTTAAGGGTCCTTACCTCAATAATTGTTTACGTAACTGCTTTAACATATTCAGAAACAATGAATAATGAAAAAAATGGTTTACTTGCTGGTGTCTGTTGGTGGGTAAGCTATAAAAAGCACATCAAATGCAATCCAATGCATTTAAAATGCTGCGGCCGCGATAACCCCATATTTATTGAGTGGTCATTTTTTTGAGTAATCATTGTTTAAAAAAACTTAACTAAATTCTCTGATTTCTGCTTTTTTTTAAGATGTAAATAATGTCTAACTGTTTTAGTGTTTTATGACAGTAAGCTAAATATTTTTAAAATAGTGGGCAAAAAAGACATTTATAGGCTGTCACATTACCTTGGGACACAGGGATCGGCGTTATTCATCCATTCTCCAAAATTTTCTGGACCAAACATTTGATTGATCAATCAAGAAAAGTGATGCACAAATGAATCAGTATTACTTGTTTGTTGCAGCCCTAATTACAGTTTAATGCCTTACGTTTACAGCCTGCCATTTTATTGAAGCGTCTGAATTCTGAGTGCTTAAATTTATCCACAATGGAACAAAAAAAGTTCTATTGATACACAACTTTTTGTTAACAATTCCACAATGCAATGTATCAAATTTTAATGAATAGGGTAGGAGAAACTTGCTGTTGTGCATCTCTACAGAAAGCAGTGATGAGTAAATTATTCAAGCGATACTGAATGAGCAAGGGAGTGATGGACACAGCCAAAAACAAACAAACAAAACAAAAAAAAACTGCAGTTAAAACCAAATATTTTTAATATCTCAATAGAAACAAATAAATAAAATCATTTTAAACTGTGACTTTGATTTATTGGTTCTAGTAATGCAAATGTTGCCAAAGATGTGTATAAACAATTTCTAGTTAAAGAGCAATTTTTTTTTTGTTTCTGTTTCTTTGGTGTTTGTTTCAGTTTCACACTTGTGCTCAAGTTTCCTGACACTGAGGTATTCCGTGACTGATCGTGCCACTGCAACGCTGTAACCCATCCAAGAAAAAAAACAACAACAACTCAAATTAAAATTCTATCAATAAATCTTTGAGAAATAAAGTGGGGATAAATTATCACAGGTTATTATAAGTGTGGGCCGTCACACGGGAGTTGCTCTGGAACATTCATGTTTCCTGGGTGTGACTGTTCAGCTCTCTGTGGCACAATTAAACCGTGATGCGATCCCCTCAATAAACCCTCACAGACAGGTCTGTCACACAGCAAACTCCCTTGAAAGATCTGAATTATAATTTGATAAAGAAGTACATACAGGAGTGGATGTTATGACTGGAGAGTTAAATGAGGTGCTGCTTCTGGAAATTATCACACACCAGTATTTATTCCCAAATGCCACAGAGAGAATCGCTTGGAGACGTAATGTAAACAAACTGCAGTTTGGGTGCGACACAAGCCAATCTGTGCATCTGTGCATGCAGGAGACGCATGCACTGCAACACATGCACGCACAAACGCACAGTGAAAATATGCTTTTCATTTTCCCCACACCCAGGTGATTACACAGCCCCAGCCATTAGAAAATAACCCACCAATTTTCAAGAAGACATAAATCTACTAGACCCCACTTTCACCCTCCCCTTCCTGCATGGACACTGAATAAATACCTGCAGCTGAATAAGTCAGGAGAATCACACACAGAGACAGAGAGGCTACAGACGGCAAGGAAAGTTTATGATAATTATGCTTGCAGTAGTGGTATTCAGCGTGGGCGTAGAGCTTTTTAAAATTCAGCTGCACTAGCGATGAGCATACGTCACCGTTGCTCCACTGCAGAGAAAATGATAGGTTCGAGGACGTCTGTGGGAGGTTGTAAAAAAAAAATTCCAGACGCTTCTGTCTCTAAAATTCCGGTTTCAAGAGAGAGCGATGCATTTGTATAGCGTGTATAGAGATAGAGACGGAGAATGTATGAGACTGAATGAGGGAGAGAGACGGTGGCAGAGTGTGTGTTAGTTGTGTAACCTGAGCTGTGCATACAGCATGAAGTCTGCTTGTTTAAATGTTGACATCCAAGAAGCCTCTCGGCTAATTTTCCTGTTGCCTCAGACAGAAGATTACATCAAGGATCAGCTGAGTGTGTGTGTGTGTGTGTGCGTGTGCGTGTGTGTGTGTGTGTGCTTGTACCTGCAAATGTACTGTACATGCATGGGTGGATAAATAGGTGGGAGACTTGACTTTTTGTCTACTGATTCCTGCAACCATCAAAACCACCCCTGCCAGTCAATATGATGTGTTTGATGTGTCAGACGAAGAAATTCAAGGTGCAGAAAACTGTGGATTAAGTTTGCAGACCTGTACAGAAAGAATGCAACGCCTGAAAAGGTCAGCGTTGAATTCAATCACGAGGAGCAGGCAGGGAAACACGGAGGCATGTTCTGGTTTCTGGAAGATGACAAAATGACCAGTGAGGGAACGTAGGAGGGAGCTGCAGAGAGATGCACAGTTTTTACAGGCAGGTTTGTGTAGGCTGGTGGCTCCCAGTCCTCCTCCTCCTCTACACATTACTTTGCAAAACCCCCGCTTACTTCTGGTGTCATCTTTCAAAACTTGCCTCCAAATCTGCTTTTATGCAATAGCTTTAATGTGGTTTTGCATCCAGTAATCTTTATTATAACGTAGGAGTAGCGGCAATATCACTATTATTATCGGTGCTATTACATAAGAACACAGAGAGACATCCTGAGAGATCATCATGAGGGAG
This sequence comes from Acanthurus reversus, assembly GCA_029823135.1. Lineage (NCBI taxonomy): Eukaryota > Metazoa > Chordata > Actinopteri > Acanthuriformes > Acanthuridae > Acanthurus > Acanthurus reversus. The sequence goes on along the minus strand of JAPXVT010000004.1, from coordinate 19,582,852 downwards.
CAGAGATGAGATATGCTTGATTTTTGTAAGACAATCAAAGAAAATGATGAGCTATAATGTGCTTAGAGATGTTCCGATACCAATACCAGAAAATGCCTCCAATGCTTCGGGGTAATTTATTAGCCACAAAACGGTACCCATCTACTTTCCAGTTAGCTCTGACTGATGTTACACACCAAAAATTAATTCTCTGCCGCTCTAAAACAGTACAAAGGAAGTTGCGCTGTGCTGTCACTGGCAACTACTATTCAATTTTACTATTTTTCAAGAGTCAACAGATGAAGCAAATTGTCTGCATTTGGCAAAATTTTACACTGAAAACAGCAAAAAGGTGACGTGTAAGGAATTCAATTTTCCTAGATTTTAGTTTTAAAGTTGCTGTTGTGCTACTGTTTTATAGTGTTCTGATTAAATCCATTTATTTTACTACTTTTATCTGTTTTATTTAATTTAACTGTTAAATTACCAGGAATATTCCCATTAAGATTCAGAATCTCTTTTTGCATAGGGGTGGCGGTTGAATTGTTATTTATTCCTCGACTTATTTTTTTTCTTTTCCACACAATAAAAGAGAGTTTTGTGGCATTCACATTCTTTGTATGTGTTTGTTTGTGTTTTACAAAGGGCTTAAACTTAGCCAGGTCATACAACAATGATAGTTATTATATCACATCCATACAGGGTTAGTAGTATACAGCGGTAAAAATAAAAATGTTTTATTTTTTGAATGCACCAGTATCGGATGAGTACTTGTATCGGCCGTTACGCAGGTTTGGGTGTCAGGAAGCAAAAAATTATATGGGGACATCTCTGAATGTGCTATAATGTAAAGCAGTCGGTCAGGGGCAGGGCACAGAAATCCCTTTAATTAGGCTTCTGTATCATTTAATGGAAGAGCTCTGAGAGTTGAAAGGACGAGCTGCAGCTTCACACGACACTTTCTTGCTCACTCATATCTACACACTCGGAGCAGTCGTGCTGGCTGAATCATATTCTTCCCCTTCTTCTTCTAACAGCATCGTGTAATCTGTCATGAACCATCTGCTCTTCGGCTGCATTCTTGTATCTCAGCGCCATCCTGCAGTTGTTCAAATAAATGGACCTGCCAATCACAACATCAATGGACCACAAACAGACTTCATCTTGCTACAGCATGGAAAATATACTTAAACTATTAAGCTAATTTTACCTTTTTATGCACCCTTGCTTCTCTTCATTAAGTTGTAAAGATGCTCTTGAGATGTAAGGACAACATGAGCCGCTATCGTCACTATTTTTTCTGCGGTTTGCATTCAACACCACAAGCCTGCTGGACTTCTTAGCAATAAATCTATAGAACATTGTCCACTTCTGCTCAGCCTTCTACTTTTCACTCCTTTCAAGGTTTTTCTTTCCGTGCTGTTAAGAAAAAGAATAGCGTCACATTTGGGCATCAGCTTCCATGTAATTTCCCACGCCTTTTGTCTCCGTTCCTGTGCCGCCCATGCATGCTGAGACAATAAGCTGGGAGCTTCGTTATTAAGCTGACAACACCATTTTACAAAGAAGTCAGGAGGAATACCATCATTCTACCGATGCCCCTCCTCACACAGCAGCGCTAATAGCATGCAAAACCTATGGAGCAGCTGCTGCTGACTGATCTAACACGGTGATATTTATTTGTTTCCATCAAGCTGACACAGTTCATGAACCTCAGGTTGACTAAATAGAAACTCTGCTTAAAAAGATTCAGCGTTCCTCCCTTGATAATCTGCCATTTGCAGTTATGCAATCAGTTTTCAGCAGATAATGGCTCCAGGATAGTGACGCATCATCGATTCTGTATTCAACGTGGGATTAATTGTTGTTATGTTCATTTAACTAGCATATCTGTGACTGATGAAACTCGCAAATCCTCAGCCTGTGAAATGGCTCTCGGAGATTTGGTTCCACAGGTGACTGCCAATTAAGCCACGCTCCACCGGCTGAAGTTAAATGGCACTCTGTGAACGCTGTGGTAACTAAGTGACTAACAATTAGCATGATGCATAGGGAGTGAAGGGCACCCAAGGGGAGACAGTGAGGTAAACATATACAGTAAAATAAATCTGTTTACTTATAATTTTTCAATCTCCAAGCTCAATTTACAGATACAGATTCCCTTCCTGCAGCTCACACAGGCTTGGTATCTCCCTGAAGCTTCAAAAGTGGGGCTTCAGCGTGAAATTGAACCGGTTTAAATTTATCTATATGAACCTCTATCAGCAATGACATGCCATCAGTATTCTGGATGAGAACACGTCCCGAGTCAGACAGTCAGACACAGAGGCTTAGTTCCACCTCAGTCGCCGTCTGCAGTGGCTGAATGACAGAGGCGACGATGCTGGAGAGGCCGGCGCAAACATCTGGGTCCTAATTGGTGAAGTTTCCTGACAGCTCTATTTGTCAAAGTCTGTATGGAGAAGCTATATTACACACTCCTCGTGACATTTTTTTTTTAGGTGCCCTTAACATAATGACATATCATCCTGTCCCTGCCAGGTACATCGGAGGAGGAGGAGGAGGAAACATTTCATCACGCTCATTGCTTCAGTCCAGCTCCATGTGGAGCAGCAGGTCGAGGTGAACCGGAGAGCCTGGATGTGATTAGACCAGACGTGGAGACACTGAGTGATGGTGCCCGACTTGTATTTCCTGCAATTTGGCTCTCGAGAAATGAGGCCTGCTGGAGGGCTTTTGTTATAATATCAACCGAGTGTGAGAGTGGCAGCTCAGAGATGGACGAGCCGGGATGTTATAAAACACACACAACAGCCTCACATAGTCACTAACATAACTGTAATAGAGAAGTATGACCTCTTCATTGTCATTTTTCAACTTTTTTTTATTATTTTAAATGTTAAATCTGAGCATTGCAGAACTGCTGATCATAAGATCTGACTGTCTGCAGGGCATCACAGTGTGCTGAATACACACTTTCTTTGACTCCATCTGATATTTCACTAGAGAGTCTTTGTCAGGTTTTGACACTGACAAGTGAAAGATGTAAAAACATTAAACAGAACTATTGGCTATCAAATCCTCCCTCAAAAACTTTGCACTTAAAATCACAAAGAATCTGAAGAAAAAAAGTAGACAAAAACTGTGCAGAACTATTTTTGTTCCTGTTTGAAATCCTAAAGGGAAAAAGGGAAAAAATAAAATGTACTTGTAATTAACTGATCCATCTAAACTCTCACTCTTTTTCCGAAGACTTTCAGAGATTAACTCAACTTGTTCAAACTTACATCCAGTCTGGAGATTAAATTCTTCCAAATGCTGACAAGCCATCTTCGTTAGACAAAGGGGGGGAGTTCTCCCTGTGGGAAGTGTCAGAATCTAGTCCATTTATTGGAGGCACATATCTGCTGGACCAGAAAGAAAGACTGAAAGAGATTTATTTAATAACCTCTGCAGCTCTGCGGAAGAGTGTCCGAGCAGACAGCTGCCATACAAGTGCAGCACAGACCTTGAAGCAAACATCCACGGGAATGATGCAGTCATCACCTCTGCAACAGCAGTGATAAAATGTCATATTTCCTTGCATCATGCAGCAGAGAAACGCTGATGTTAGGTTAAGGCTTGCACTTATTTCAGTAACTAAGCAATATGTCGAACATTTCAGTGCCTTTCCGCCGGTAACAAATCACTGGCAGCAAAAATAAAAGATGCAATAAATGGGCATCTAATGAGCAAGAGTGAAATATGCAGCACTTGAGGCCTCTTCAGTGCATTTTATAGCAGGAACCTTGTATGCAGAGCATGCACAGTGTGCATTATTATTCAGAATTACTGCCTCATTGAGAACTGAAGTGTCATAACCTCCTACACCTCCGATCCATGCTAACTTTTTAGCAATTGATTTTTCCCCCTTGCCACTGAGGTTGATTGTGTTTGAATATTATGAACAAAGGTGCACACACAAGCAGTCACACACAAACGCACATACACATACACGTACACACACTACATGCATCCCTGTCTTCCCTTGTGTAATCCAAAGTGAAATAAGCTGCTTAATGAGCTGAGAATTTCTGTTTGGGCTACTGGAAAACAATCCCTAGCAGCAGAAATGACACAAAAACGTGATCTCCTCCTCCTCCTCCTCCTCCCCCCTACTTCTGCGTCTCTTCATCTTTAACTTGATCATATCCGCCCACAAACACCCCC
>JAPXVT010000004.1:19513278-19531244 GCA_029823135.1 Acanthurus reversus | reverse complement strand
TGGCAATTGACTACAAGAGAGATGCAGTGTGTACCAGGGAGCTGCTTAGGTGACACACAATGCCAGCAGAGAGCTCTGAGGCTTCAGTCTGTGTGCTTTTTGTATCTCTCTGTGTCATCCCTATTGCTATCTGAGCACACAATGTCCCTTTGTGCAGGCTTATTAGTCCTTTCTTGAAATCCCAAGCACCCCTCTTGAGTAGCAGTGGATTTAGGTGCCTGCCCTTGCTCTGACATTGGACTGTCAGCTAGAAATATATACACTGTGAGCCTTTGCAGTTCTGTGAAACATAGCTATTTCTCAAGATACAAGATGACATACAATAATGTAAAAATCACAACACTCAACTGAAGGAAATCCCCTCAAAATACACACAAGTCAGCGACACAACCATGAGTTGCTGCTGAGAAAGTGTGAATCTGCCCTGAGGCTAAAAAAAGCAGGAAGGAGTCAAACATTTACAGCTTCTCTGGCTCTTTGTTAAGTGTCACACATTCTGTAGGGGGCTTTTGTACTTCACACACCTGCATACGTCCACGTATGTTTTCATCTACCTACACAACATAGGAAGCAATCAGAGCCACCACTGCAGATAGAACCAAAGACAACCATTCCCAGGACATGGTCTCGTTAATGGAACACTCCTCCACAAATGAATGGCTAAAAATATAACTGAAATCTCAGTACAGATGCCATCTCTTCAGCTGTCTTCATATCTCAGTGATCTGGATTTTATTCTACTTACAAACCCTCACAGATTTCTTCTCAGCAATTCAAATCCCCATTCAAATCAACAGTTCAAGGTTCATTATATAAACAACTGGTCAACCAATGTAGGATTTTATAGCAGATGGCTGATATGTAACACTGGTATTACAACAAAGATATTTCATGAATAATTCCATTCTTCTATGTACATTATAATCTAATATGCATGACGATCTTAGCCAGTAACATGTTGTTTTGATGGAAATATTATTTATTGATAAAACAGAAAAATGCTTCGGTTATTCTGCAGATTTCAGACCGTGACTGGTATTTAGAGATTCCAGGTTACACTGAGTCAGAAGCTACATCATCTAGCTACATTATTAAATATACTGCGACATAATATATTTAACGCTTCAGATTTGATTTTCGTAATACAGAATAGGAGGAATGTATTAACATTTAGAAGAGAAAATACTGACTGAAGAAATTCAGACAGCTGGGTGCATTAGCCTCCAATCTCGTTTAAATCAGTAAAAAAAAACACATTTAAATAATAATAGTTGCTCTAAATTATTGAGTTTATCTACTATTGCAAAGAATTAATTATGCAGCAAGGACGCAGCATCCAATGTCTTGCCAAAAGACTGTTGTGTATTCATTAGCTTGGCTTTCTGAACTAACTTTGGTGTATTATCAAGATTGTTTTGGCCTAACTTTAAGATAGAAGTAATTACATTTGATAGTGGCATGCACAGTAATTACTGATTCCCATTTTTTCTCTCTATGATGTGTGATTTGACAGTAAACTGTATAGAGGTTAACCTGCTGATCAGTTCATTAATCCCACAGAACTTTTTTGGCTGAAAGCTAAAAACCTTGCTCTGCAAAAAAAACTTTCTGCTGCATCATCAATGTTATGTCAAGGTGAGCCTTTAAGTTGACCACTGGCTGGCATGGAGACTGGAAAGTGAAATTATTGTGATGATTAGCAGGGCGCTAATAGCAAGATAATTAACACATTCGACTGTGACTGAAAAAGAGCTTCCACTCATTAAACATGTTTGCGTGTGCACTCTAAACTGTGGGGGGTTTTCCGTGAGTATTTTTGCAGTTCATATCTGAATTGCACTGTAGTCATTATGTTTGAATCTTTGCTCTTCATACCGCAGAGGCGATAAGTGAAACTGTCAGTCAGTGTGTCCAACAAGTTTCAAAACGACTCAGTATGGTCCATAGTTACAAAGAGAGCCTATGAGCTCGTTGCTCACAGAGAAATTAAGTCCATGCTTACATTTATTAACAAAAAGAGAAGAAAAATAACTATCACAAGCACTGATAGCATGGAAACTGTTGTTAAGGAAAGTGCCAGGTTGTCACACTAGCAACTCCGCCATTGAACCCTGGGGGGAGTGATTTTAGTATTTAGAGTAATTTAAGCATAATATCAGTGAATCATCCCAATGAAGTCCAGGGTCACCATGTGTCAGGTTTTTTGGTACTTCAATAACATGCACTCCAGGACAGGTAATGGTGTGTCCCTGGGTAACTGTGCAACATAGAATAAAGATGGCATTCATAATATGCTGTGTGGTTATTGGACTTGACGGTAAGCTCTAGGTAACACTGGCCCAACGGAAAATATTTGCCCCAAACAAGTTACGGGGGGCCACACTTACCCAAGCATCTTAGATTAAAAACAAAACATCATCAAGACTTAAACAGTAAGTCCACTTAATTCTTCTATCTCATGGGTCACTGGCATCTTGTTTGCACACATCCTGACCACAAACATCATTTTTAAAAAGCCAAAAGAGAAAAAAAAATTGTTGGAATTGCATTCTTAATTGCCTCAATGAAACAAAGCAGCACACTGACAATCATCCACTGCAAAGGGCACATGAGAGGCCAAAAACATGCAGAAAAAAACATCAAGAACTGCAGTCCTCGCAGAAAAAGGTCTTATTAATCAACAAAACTGCAGGGAAACCTTCGTAACGATGGGAACTCATTTTGTACGGGTGTAAGACTATAATTTCTATTCATTCTTTCTTCAGCATTTTCAGATAAATGCATGAGCCACTTGTTCCTTAGCAACAGACTCTGCAACGATGCGAGATTGAAGAGGAAAAGCTCTGCAGTTCCACAGTGCAGGTGAACACAAATCGGCCAGTGCCTCCTGTTGCAGCTCTTCAAAGCCTCTTGAAGTCACAGTTATTAGGGCAACTGCATCTCATTTAACAGCATAAAACGCACATCAATGCTAATGCAAGGATTTTACGAGAAGGACGCCAAAATCTCTTACGCCTTTTGACATACAGTGCGTGCTTAGAAAATATCATTTCACACCATTCTTCATGCACATGGCAAAGTTTACGGAACACATGCTACACAAATTATTATCAAAACACCTGGGGACAGGATATTTTGCATTTCTGCACCTGTTTTGTTGTTTCGCATTGAGTTTTTGCATTGGGGTTAAAATGTTCTAGTTTAACATTATGTATAAAACCGCAGGTGTGAAAACAATGCCACAACCATCACAGCTTTGTTTTGATTCCCAAGGATACTTGACTTAATACAGGCAAAGTGACAGATTTCTAGCCTTAAACATCAAAGTTGCGCGTCAGAGTTTGCATGCAGCACGTCAGAATCAGAAAGCAAGGGCTTGTTTCTGATCATTCTGCTTTTGTTCGACAACGATAAAGGGAGAAACTGTGAGGAAGATGTCACAGAGACACCAGTTCTTCACCAGCTGAGGCTGCATAACTCGGCCTATATCATGTGTCATGTTTTGAGAAAAATAAAAAAGTGCAGCGGCCTCCAGATATGAGCCAGTATTCATTAACTTGTTGGCTATTCTTGCATTGTACATACACTGAAATGCTGCAATAGTATCTTGAATTTACAGCGGCAAATGTGCTCTTCTTTTTCCAAAGGGTTGTCAGAGGCCATTCCAGGAAAGGAAAACTGAAGTAGACACAACAGCTTGAAGGAGAATGACTCCACAATAAAAGTTAAGTTCACCATCACAAAGGTATGTTTCAATAACATGACTCCCAGTGCTGGAGGCTGAGGGTGAAGTCTTCCTTTAGGTCAAGTGTTTGCTCATGTTTCAAGACGCAGAACAAGCTTGTTTCAAAGAAGATTTGTAAATGAGGCAAGCAAGAAGCTTTCTGTTTTAAGGAAGTACGTCTGAGAGATAACTAACAAAAGGCTCCAGTGTTGTCCTATGAAGACACAGAATAAAGATGTGCCTTTATTGAGGAAATTATGCAACAATCCTGACGTATCAGAAAAGGAAAATCATCCCTTCCTCAAAGTTTGAAAGAGACACAACCACTAGCTGATTGCTTACTTTTCACATGAAGATGATATTAATATTCCTTCTTTCACTACATGACACTCAGATTCCGAATACAGGATTTTCACGGTGGTTATCATTATGTTGTGTGGTGTAAATAAAGGAAAATATTAAAACTTAAAAACATTGTTCAACAATCAGCGAAAGCAAAACTATAAGTGCAAAATACCGAGCATGTTCAATGTTGACCGACTGTTCACAAGTAAATATTGTCAAGATCATCCCTGGCAATCCTGAAGTCTGTTGATAACCTTTATATCTCGGCATGTCACCAATCTACAAGAAAATAAGCTAAAGTTGCATTAAGCATTTATTGTATTAACATCTAACTACATTTCCCATCTTTGTCATTATCATACAGTCAATGCCTGATGGGAGATTTAATCGCTGAATGCTAGCAAAATAACCATTGACATATTTGTGGTAAAACAACAAATTGCTAAAACTGAATTGCTAATCACATTCAAATATTATATAATGGCACTGCTGAATCTCACTCTTAAGCAGTCAACTCATAATCTATGCCAAACTCAAAAACCAGCCATGGTGGGTTGCTTTCTTCTTCAAATCCTACAATAACATTCAACCTGATCCATTTTTTGGACCTTACGAAAGAGAATCTAAGTCAAAACGGCCCCACTGAGGGTGAGGTTGGAAACAATGGCGCGAACGTTTATATTTAGACAGTTGCTATAATACTCCTCTTGACCCATGACAACTGACGTTGATGGACAGAACACTGACTGCTATGCCACACACTGGTTGGATGAATGAGTGGGTGAGTTGCAGGAAGAAACCGCTGCCATCAGTAGATACATTCACATCTGACAGTGCATCATCATCATCATCCTCACTTCACAAGCCGCTTCAGCATCTCACACACTCAGGAGGTCTGGTTTACAGTCGCTGCCCTCCCTTCCTGGTCAGATTTAGACTTTATTTGGAGTGTGACAGAGAGTATACACACAGAGTGGCTTCATGACAAACTTAATTAGATCCATCATGCCAACTCTAGTGGTGCATCATTCCTCTGTGTGTGTGTGTGTGTGTGTGTGTGTCTGACTGTGCCTCTGCATTGTTCAGGGCAATCATGTAACATGTGACTTTACATTGGTAGCCTCTCCTCTGCTCTATGGGCATGCATTCAAAATTCAAAAAATACAGAAACCAGGCAGTCAATGGAGGTTTTTACTTTGGTGCATCGGATGTAAGAGTAGATGCAGAAACAACATTTGAGAGCCAATTACAATCGCACATTCTGCCCCTTCAACATTTTATTGTTAACACTGCAGTGCATATGGGCAATTCATTCTTTGAGCAGGACTGAGATCGACTACGCCCCCAGCTTCAAAGTGTGATTGTTGACACTGTGCTAGGCGCCCATAACAATGTGTACATAAAAGGAAGCAAAAGGAGACCCCCCCACCCCTCCTCAAAACAGAACACAACACCCCACCTCGCTCCCAACACTCAATGAATGAGAAGCACCAAACCACAGAGAAAACCTCGTATGATTCCCCCCTCCCCATACTCACCTTCAATGGAGATTACATGCTCTCGGATCTGGTTCTGCAGGGCCAGGTCATCGATGCGCTCGATCAGGTCGTAGATTGCGTAAATGTTCGGGTGGACGGACTCGAACCGATGGATCTCAGCCCTGATGGCCGCTGAGTTGGACAACACAAACTGCGAGCCCGCTGGGCCGGGTTGGGCAGCCTGGCCTGAAACAGTCCCCGAACCGAACTGACCGGCCCCTGAGCTCGCAGACGATCCGGATCCGAACTGGGACGGGATGGACTGGGGCACTGGGACGGGAACTGCCACCGGGACCGTGCCTGGAGTGGGCATGGCTGGCTGAGACTGCTGCGAGATACCGGACACTGGGACGCTCGACTGGAAATTCATCTTGGCTTCTTTTTTTTTTGTTGGAGCGACAAACTGTTTTACAACGGCAACACAAATATGCAGACTAGAATTTGGGATTGAAGCGATGCGAACAAAAGAAGTCCGCGCGAACTGGTGGTCTGGAAAACGATCGGCGCAGAAGCATCAATAGTTGGTCGCCAATTGCAACAAAACGCGGCTCTTGTTCATATTTTTAAAACTTGACTGTGATTCATTTTCCGTTACTGGCCAGATCTATCCAGGCCCCCCTTTTTTTCTGTTGCTTACAAACCCGCAATGCCTACCACTTGGACACTCCTTTATGGGCTGCACCGCTGTTTTGGTCAAACCCGTTTTCCTTAGTTGCTGTTTGAAGGAGACAATGGGCTCGGCTTCAGCGAGGCGCCCTGGTCCACTGCCCTGAATGCGTTGTTTCTGCTGCTGAGATGAAATAGCGTTTAGTCCTCTTTGGTCCAAGTGGTCCCTGCCCAGCGCCCTCCTCCGCATGCTGAAACGTCACCCATCACGTAATTGTACTTGAGATGGGGGAGGGTGTGATTGGATTTGGTGGAGGGGGAGAAACTCGCAACGTGCACATCATTATAATAACCTACCTGACAGTTATGCAACCGCAAAAAACTGGCTACTGCAAGATACAAACGTAGATGCAGCAGTTACACTAGGAATGATTTGTTGTTGTGCCTCGAGTGAAGCGATCCTCAGTCATTATATCCCATGTAGGCCCTTCATAGTCACACTTTCACACGTGCATGCACGCGCACAGACTGCAATATGGGCTTTAAGGGGACTTCTTTGCACCAAATGTTTATTCTTTTATAACACTCCATGTTTATGTAGGCTAGTACTTAATATCTTAGAACAGATGATAGGTGGATGTCTGGCACAACAGTTGCCAAATAGCAAACTCTTTTTTTTTTTTTTTTTGGTCTTCTTTTTTTAAAAATGAGAGTCCAGGTGATCCCATCTCTTTAACACACATGCAGGCTTCACATATGCTCACTTTTGTGGCAGTGACAATGTGAATAGTCAGGCCTATTCAAATTTTACATTAGGCAAGCCACATTTTCTTATTACCTCAAAGAAATACCTGGATGTCACATGAAGCAGCTTCTCCACAGCATGCTCAGTCAAACATCACTGCATGTTCAGAGGGTCTGACATTATGGAATCTCGTGTGAAGTGATGGAATATGGATTATAGTGAATTTTCCTTCATTGAAAAAGGAGAAAGCAGAGCCACCTGCTGGTTTGAATGCACACTACAACAACAGCTGTTCAAGGCCAGAGGACTGTCACCATCAGTCAAGGCTGTGGTGTTTGTTGGTGCAGATAATGACTGATCAAACACAGCTAGAGGCAAAAAAAAGGACGCATGACTGTAATTTGTACATCTGTGTGACGTCACAGTTGCAGGTCAGGTGATTAAAAAAAAAAATGGGGAAGAAAAAACTGCACCAAAATGAAAAAGTTTTGTATGAAAAATTCATCCAAATATAATGGAGGGAAAATTAAAGCATTACAGTTCCTGAACTCCCAGGCAGCCTGCGGCATTTCTTACACATTAATAATACAGAGTGAAATATCCATTTTTCATTTTTCTTTCTCCTAGTGTTACAGTTGGAAACACAGCTTTTTAGATTAATGTTGGTTTTAGCAGAGTGATTTCAGGGATATAAATGGAGATAACTTGCACTTTGGAAAAGACATAAAAAAAGTACCGACAGTTTCTTATAAAATTCAAAATGGGTGTCATGGTACTAAATTAGTTTAATTCCTGTGAAAGTCTTATTTTTTTTAATTGAAAATTTATCTTTGCCATATGTTTGTCTAATTCATTATGTAACCAAAACAGTTATGACGGCAGGGATTATGATGCGTATCTGTGCACAGCTGCAATATGACATGTACCTTTCCATTCTTTGGTACAGCAGCAGCATCATGTCTACACCATTATGAATTCAGTAGCAAGGACAACCTGCTGTTTCAGAAATTATGATCATTATTTATGATTTTCATGAATTAATGACTGAGCAAGGCAAGTAAACAACTTGCAGCATGTCTGTGTCTTCATTCGGTACTTCTCCTTGTGTTGAGGGAGATCAGCCCAACTTCCAAAAAGTCACTATTACATAGCAGATTAACATAATTTTCTATAAACAGATATATTTATATTTCTCTTTATGTAACTGTGAACCACTTCTGCAACACACTACACATTGTGTGTGTTATCTTCGGCCTTCTGCCACCATCTGTTGACCAAATTTGGAACTTCCACTCCAAACACATCGCCGTGCACGTCCTGTTACACTCCATTTTAGTGTGAACAACATTTATAAGCAACACGGATTGTTAATGTCGCTGTTAAAAAATGTCACTCACCGGTTCATGATGATTTGATATCCGGATGTAAATCTCTTCCCTTGCAATAACTTGCAGCTTGCAGATCTTAAGCAGAGCTTCATGCTCTGCTCATTTCCATGAATTATGCAGTTAGTTCTCTGGCTCATTTAGTATGTTCTATGATAATGTTAGCGCTGCTGTAATGGACCAGCTTTAATCCAGGCACCTTGTGTAATATGGGATTTGATACAAGACTTGCCTGCAGGGCTTTGGCTGACCTAACAAAATACTGTGTACAACATGGCACACGTAATCTAAGCTATTTCTCATCACATTATATGTCAGAAAATGCATAATATGCCAAGTTATTTGACAGAGAATAAAGTCATTTGAATTGGGTTTTCAGACATTGTTTATAAATGCACAATATCCAACCATTTGCAAGTAAAATTGCTAATGTGGGCTGACACTTAAAGAAAAAGAGACTGATGACTGTGTTTAATCATCGAGATTTCATCTCATCTTTTTCAAACTGACATGATATAAGCAGCATCCTGGTAGTTCGCCTAGTAGAGCACATGCCATGTATCGAGGCTGAGTCTGTACCACAGTGGCCATGGTTTGATTCCCGCCCTGTGCTGCATGACTTCCTGTCTCTCTCCTGCCTTTCCAGTTTCTTTCCACTTATCACAGTTTTTAATAAAGAATAATAATAAGCTTAAGTTTGAACTGTGCAAAGACTTTTGCAACTTAAGTGTTATGTTTCCCTATCGACTCATTTGGCATCTTGATATTCATGATCTGCGAGCGCCTCTGAGAACTGCCCCAGGTGCAGGACACTGCCGGTCGCCATGAATACCAGAAGAGTTGAGTTTCTTTTAAGCTGAGAAAGTAAGAAAAGAAAGGGAGAACTGTCTGAATTATTGATCCTCATTTTAACTTTGAGAGATGAGGAAAAAATACAAATCTTTAGTTCTTGTGGCCAAAAACCTTCATGTGAATCTTTACAAAGGCTTTACTATGAAACCATCTCAGGCTGAGTATATCCTGCATTTGAACTCTGATCACATTACGGAAGACAGTCTCAAATTATTGCATATTTATCCATCAACCACACATGACCCCAGAAAAACATCTCCTGGCGGTGAGTGTATCATGCATACTGGATGATTATAAAGTTGCACTGTTAATCAGACAGTTGCATATACTGTTATGTAATACATGGAAGCAGCTGAGCCATGGAGTCAAACGAAGAGTTAAAATGTCTCTTGAGGAACGCAGAGGAGATGCTACTTACTCCCAATTTAATTTTGATCATGTCGTTAGTAACATGTCGGCTAAGTCAAACAACTAAAAGCTTTGTTTCATATGTCACACTGACTTTTTTTATTATTACTGAGGAACTGAGTTTCCTGTCTGCATTAGTTTCTATCCTTTCTGGTTCCACATGGCCTGATGTGTAATTCTTCTATCAAAACTCAATTATAGTTTTAACATTTACAAAATGAGACCCTGGCTCCCTGACTGCCAGTTATTATTACCCTATTGTGTGTTCTAATAGATTTATTTCACTGTGCTTTCACACTATGTGTTCTTTCTTGTCTCCCAAAAAAAAGAAATCTTGATCTCCATGAGACTATATGTTTAAGCAAAGGGTTAACAAACTAAAAGAGGAGCCTGTTAACTTACAAAGACAGGCAACACAAGTCTTAAGACTTCATCTGTTGATGCAAAATAAGCTCTGTTCAGTTTAGAATGATAAAAAAAGGTTAGTTGAAAATCTGTCTAAACCTAATGTTAGCGTTTCTCCCTTTACTTTTGTACCCTGTAATGTAATGCCAGTGCTCATAGTCGTGGCTTAATTTCTTTTTTATTCCTCACTTTTACAGAAGGCAATTTTTGATATTATCTTCTGTTCAATGTGGTCGTACTCATATTGAAACAGGTTGTTCCCCCCGAACATTAAAGTCTGGGTAAACAAATCTTTATATATAGTTTTACGGAACTTAGAACATCTACTCAAGTGTCTGATAATACTAAAGTACCTGCACTTTAAGTATTTTCATTTTATGTGACTCAGTGCTTACTTTACTACATCTTAGTAAATGCATTCTCTACTCCACTACATTTGTCTGGTAGCTGTAGTCACCAGACACCTTTAAGATTACTTTTTTTCATGCTCTTCTTTTCTTGTAAATACCATACATCCCCAAATTTGTTGATTTTGAATGTAAATCTTTCTTATAAACTGAAGGAATAGTAGAAAACTACTGTATATTAATAGAAAATTGTATTCGGCAGACTGAGTACTTTTAATTTTGATACTTAAAGCAAAATTTGCTGAAAAATCTCATCCTTTTACGTCAGTAAGGTTTTAAATGCAATACTTTTACTCATATTAGAACTTTTAATCAAATAAAGGGTGTGAATAGGCCTACCTCTTCCACCACTGAATATATTGATGAAAAACAATTAAATAAATACATAAGACTGTTCATTTGTTTACTAAACGTTAAATAAAAGACAAAAATACATTTATATCTCAGGGCAAAATCTGAGTTACTTGCATGCAAGTGTTGCAGCATCATTTTATAAGCAAACTGAACTAGTTGCAGAATGAAGAGATGAGTCTCTATTGATTCCCTTTTATATTTAGGCACTCTAGCGTGCCATCCAGACACACCAGCTTAAACTGCCATCTAAGGATGTAACTGGTGCAGCACACAGAGCCGCTTGCCTTCACAAATAGAGGCCTCTCAGAGATCTCAGATAGCTGTGCCTTGATCAGGCCAGTGACCTTGCTGGCTGTTTCAGCAGAGCTTCTCTCTCTTTTCAATACTCATGTTATTAAACCATTTCAAACACACCGAACAAAACAAGGTCAGCCTTTTGCAATACACTTTGGTGAAGCTTATTTTCACAGAGAGAACTCTGTATGTTTGTCACTGGTTACATTTTGCGTTTGTGTTTGCCTGGAGGATTTTCCCCTCCAAGGCTTTTCACAGTGTTTGATGACAGCAGACCAAGGAACAAGTAACTCATCATTTTTGCTGTGTGGTTAAGTTTGAGCTCAAATCATTTCCATATGGAAATTATTTCTTCATTTGGCCTACTCAGTAGGAGTATTAGAGAACAGCACAACTGCATGGAGTTGAATCATGATTCTCTGCTGAAAGTACAGATTCTTATTTACACTTTTGCTCAGCTGCTCAAGGTTACAAAATGAGAGTGGACCTTTTCTAAGGGTGACAGTGACCTCTTGGACAGTGACACTGTGCACGGTACAAGAGGTCACTGTCAGGAGCAAATTTGAGATTTTCCTGAGATTTTTGACTGAAGTGATATATGATGATGTGAGTGGTAATAAGAAAAAGAAATCACCCGGAAGAAAACAAAACAAAACAACACTCATTTGTTTCCATTTAATGTGCTCGGGTAAAATAAGTTGTTGTGATACACTGACCTCTAGAGGGGATTTGCTTGTAAAACATTACAAGATTTGAGAGTCTGTTTACCTAAAAGCCCATTAACAAAATGAAGGGTAGAAAAGAAAAGAAAAAGAAAATGCAGTTTGATTACCTCAAGGCTAGCTAATTACATTTTTGTTGTACATTTTGTCAAACACAAACTCTCTCAATAAAAAGTTATTCATACTGTACACCAATGACATTTAATTGTTGAACTAGGCATAATCTTATGTGATAGATTTGTTTATTTTAACCAATGATTTTCCCACACAAGTGCAGAGATAATATCTGAGATAAGGCTCTGACCTCATCATTAGCCACAAGCATATATTAAATTGAACACACTAGATTTTGAAGTGTAGTAACATTACCATTATCATTTTAAGCAGCAATTGGTATTTGTTCTTTTTAAAAAGCATTCAAGTTGGGATGCAAAAACGGGTTGAATGAGCAGCCCATGCCTACTGATTGCAAACTTCAACGACACAAAAACACCCCCTTATAACCGAATTAAATTAAAATTGGTCGCTACAAATAATTTTTCATACTTATTAATTTTTAATTCATAATGTCTTACATATACAAAATGATGACAAGAATAGCCCATAGGGCGATGAAAAGTTGTAGTTTAATTAAAATCCACAAGGCTGGCGATAACCCTCAAACTATCTGCTCTCTGCAGCAAAAATCATTCACACACTGCAGCCTCACATTAACCACACCCCTTCTCATGTTGCAGCAAAACACTCCACAGCGTTTTTCTGTTATTTTCCCAGAATACACCTGGAGAAGGACAGTGACGAACGCATATACTGAAGAGAAATTCGATGCTGTTAAAAGAGTCGAATCTTTTGAACCTCTTCAGAGGGATCGACATCTTAATTAGTCAATTTACTTTAAAAGAAAATTACAGTATAGGGTTGGAGGTCATGTAAGCAAAGAAAACAGTGACGTTTATTGTAGTAAATGTTTGTAGAGACTAATGTTTCAACTGTGGCATTAATGAAGGCAGTAAATGAAACAGGAAAGTAAAAGTTTATTTATTTTTGCAGCAGCTATCCACATAAAAAACGAAAGTAAGTAAGTAAATAAATAAACACGTAGTCTAAAAGGACCCTTCAAAAGTTACTATTGTGTCCCTCTTTAGTGTATCTTATTAAAATGATAATGAAAAATAATCCCAACAATTCAGCATAGAAGGTACAGCATAGCTTTCCAAAATAAATCTTGCTTGGAAAACGACTATTTTATGCCAGCTCTCATGTGGATCGCTTTTGAGCTAATCGTTTACGAACTGCACACCAGCAGATGACCACAACAAAACAGACTGAGCCACTGATAGGGTGTTAGCGTAGTTAGCTCTCTGAGATAAACAACTGGTGGTTTTGTCCGTGTGTTACACCGTCTCGGCTGGAGTTTTCCGAACTGGAGATTTGTTTTACACTAACATGGTTTATCAGTGCGACTGACCATGATTGTCACTTATTCTATTCCAGTTTAGTTCAGCAAACGGTAGCTAAGTGGCTTGCTAAGCTAGCTCTATGTATGCCAAGCTAAAACTGGTTAGCTAGCTAGCTTAGTTGCTAGCTATTTAGCTAGCCTACCCGTTTAGGTGAGGTGGAGACCAAGAACAGGGAGATGCGAGCAAAGTCAGGTATGGAAATGAAATCATTTATTTTATTTAATCAATGTGTAATGTTATTCTTAAACCAGTATAAGTCTAAGCATGTGATGTTGACTATTCTGGCCAATCATGTAATATTTGTCAAATTCATCGACGTTAGGAATAACGTTAGCTATGCTGCGCTAGCCTGACATCTGTGTTAGCTAATAGCTAGTTTGGCAATGTACCCATGACTAACTGGAGGCCTTGAGGTTAAGAACAACCGTCAAGTGTCAGTGTTCTCTGCCCTCAAAACAGTATTCATACACATTTGTACTGGGGTTACCTTGAAAGATAAGAGGCCTTCAGTGGTGCAGACTGTTAGTAACGACAATAGCTTACCACCACTCGTATAGCCTATGATAGCAACTTAGCTGGTAAGGTGTTTTATATTGTCACGCTAACAACAGTAAACAGTTAGTGGTAAATAAGCCCTAAATTTATTCTAGAATATCTTCAACGTGGAATTTAATCAGTGTAGCCTTCTGACTTGGCAGTCCCCAGATAAACGTAAACAAATGTGAACTACCGACTTCTCGTGGCTAATCTGAAAGTTTGGCTTTGTCTTGAATTTGACGAACTCATTAAGGTTGGATGACCTCTTACATATTTAACACTTGACAGCAATCCTCAAGCAACGAGATGGTGACTCAGCTACCAATCTAGTTATTCAGTAGGTATGAATTTGCAAGGGCCCCTGATAAGGGATTACATATTGGCCTTTTATTAAAGCTTATAACTCATCTAAAAAAAAAAAAAAATCATTCTCACATAAATTAACATTTTTATGCTGTTGCAAGAAAACACCTTGCATAGGTATTAATCAAGCAGCTTTATGACATTGTGGTTTGAGTAGATGGCAGTAAGACCTATCACCAAAACGCATTTAGTGATAGTAAGGGAAACTTGTGTAAGTATTAAAAACTGAGATGATCAACTTTCTTCTCTTCATGTTTGTGTTTTCCCACAGGGTGGCCTTTAATGACTAAATGAGCAACACAGGCAGTCGCAGAGAACTCTGGGAGATTCAACATGAAGTTGTATGTGTTCCAGGTCAACAATGGCAGCACATTGACATTTGACACCGACCTTGCTGTTCAAACGTAAGAAACTTGCATTTTACACAAATTAGTGAGATATAGTGGTCAGCGCATCTTCATTTTTGTGATGACCTAAATTAATTTTTCCTTTGTTTTAGTGTACTGGAACTTAAACATGCCATCCAAGCCAAATACAAGATTGCAACTCAACATCAAGTCCTTGTTGTCAATGGAGGGGAATGTATGGCTGCAGAGAGGCGTGTCTGCAGCTACAGTGCTGGCACTGTAAGTTAAAACAGTTTGTTCGTTGGCTTTTTAAATGTGCCTTAAGTCATTGAGTTTGCATTCTTGATGTTATTACTGATGTCTCACTGTTGTTCCTTAGGAAACCAACCCCATATTCCTGTTTAACAAAGAGATGATCTTGTGTGACCGGGATCCAACCATTCCCAAAACCACCTTCTCCATTGAGAGTGAGATTCAGGTTAAGGTGGAGGAGTCTCTACTGATGCCAGCTGTCTTTCACACCGTTGCCTCTCGAACACAACTTGCTCTGGTAGCTATTTTTTCATTTGTGTTTTCGAATGATCTGTATCTCTTAAGTGTAATATTAAATAATTGTAAATAATTCTGTAAGGATGGAAAGCTCCTAACTTGTCCTTGCTTTTTTTCTTTTTTTTTCTGCCTCTCCAGGAAATGTTTGAAGTTGCCAACAAACTTAGCTCTTTTTGTGAACGTTTGGTTCACGATGAACACCTTCAGCATCAAGGCTGGGCCGCTATTATGGCCAATCTGGACGACTGCACTCTGTCTTATCAGAAGTTGCTCATGAAATTTGAGACTGCATACACAAATTATCAACGTGACTTGGAAGAAATAAAGGTGAAACTTACAAAGTAAGTGTGGCACAGAAACATGATACTTTGCAGTTTTCTAGTTTGATTGAATAGTTTTGAACTTGACATACAGAATAATTGCTCTCTGCATAATGCCGTGCTGACATTGAAACAATCAACTCCAATCTTTGTTTAATTAAAAATGTGAAATAACAGTAAAAAATGCAAGAAGGGATATATTTCTGCTAAAAAGGAAATAAACTTGATTAATTTGATGTGGAATGCCCATTTTATTATGACTGCAGGTTAGGGACGGCAGTTGCTGTAATGGCTAGGATACCTCTTCTGGAATGCTTGACGAGACACAGCTACAGAGAAAGCATAGAGAAGTCCAGCTCAACTCCAGAGAAGGACTCTGATGAGACAGAGGAGGAAAAGTCCACTGACTCCGTGCTCTGCACCACCGATGCAAAGATGCCCTCCAAGTTGTCAGCGTCCATCTCGGCTTCAGGGACAGCCACATGTGAACCAGTGGGAGACCAGGAAACAAATGAAATGACTGACAGTGGTGGACTGAGAGCTGCTCTTATGGATGATGACACTCCAGAATTCGCCAACCCGTCCTGCTTCAATGTAACACTATTAGACTGGATCAACGTGCAAGACCGACCCAATGACGTAGAATCGGTTGTGAGGAAATGCTTTGACTCCATCAATAGGGTGAGTCACGGATGTGTAACTGAGTCAGATGAGTCACCAAGTATGAATAGACATGTCTGTGGTGCTGTTGTAAGTTGTGGTGGACAAAATCTTTCCTCATGTGTTTCTTTCAGCTTGACCCACGAATCATTCAGCCCTTCTTGGCAGATTGTCGTGACACAATTTCCAAGTTAGATAATCAGAACATGAAAGCCATCAAGGGGCTTGAGGACAGGTTGTACGCTCTAGACCAAATGATTGCAAGCTGCAAGAAGTTGGTGAATGAACAGAAAGAACTTGCTCAGGTAGGTGAAATGAGAGGAAAACAATTAAAAAAATATCTTGTCTTGCAGGTTTGTTGAATTATGTGTGAATATTTTTTCTCGCAGGGATTTTTAGCCAATCAGAAGCGGGCTGAAAACCTGAAGGATACATCTGTTCTGCCTGACTTGTGTTTGAGTCACACCAACCAGCTGATGATCATGCTGAACAACCACAGGAAGCTGCTAGACATCAAAAAGAAGTGCACCACTGCCAAACAAGAACTTGCAAACAACCTTCAAGTTCGACTCAAGTAAAACTGAAAAACAGTTTCTTCCAAATATTTACTACCCGCTCTTCTTGTTTCATAACGTACTGCATTCTTTCCATAGTGCTTTGGGCGTTTTCTGTTGAATTTAGGCTTTACTGGTTACATAATGTCAAAGTCAAGAGAATCTTGTTT
Source organism: Acanthurus reversus (assembly GCA_029823135.1). Lineage (NCBI taxonomy): Eukaryota > Metazoa > Chordata > Actinopteri > Acanthuriformes > Acanthuridae > Acanthurus > Acanthurus reversus. The sequence goes on along the minus strand of JAPXVT010000004.1, from coordinate 19,514,499 downwards.
GCAGCTAACGATGCTAATGGTTTTGCATTAGATGGTGCTGCTACGTGATGCTTCATGCAGACCAGGACGGCGAGAAGCTTCAGGCTCTACTCAGACTTCTGACAGAGCTAATGGAGAGAGTGAGGGTGGTGGAGGCTCTCAGTACTGTGCCCCAGATGTACTGCTTAGCAGTGGTGGAAGTTGTCAGAAGAAAAATGTTTATGCGGCACTACAGAGAGGTCAGTGTTAAATCCCATTATTGGACATTAATCATGTGTTCAGACATAGTGATACAAAATGGGGAACTCTCTAAATCTGGAGTTTTTGGGTTTGGTTAGCTCTGAGTACAAAGGTTACATATTCAGTGCTTGTTGAGCAGTTGTTCTCTGAGGCTACATCCACATTACTTGGTTTCGAATTGAAGACAGTGTCTTAAAACACAAACGATCCCCGTCCTTATGTGCGTTTTAAGCGCTGTTGCAGCTCTAATCTCCATCCGTACTGCACGCCTTAAAACCCATATCACATGATCATTCAACATCCATGAAACAGTTCTTGTAATCACACTGCACCTGTTCACTCAAAGAATGTTTTCCCTTTCTGTTACGTAGTCTGTGGAATTAGCAAGGGCTTGTTTTGCTCCGGTGTGTGTGTGTGTGTGTAGTAAATAGCTCCCAGGCATTGTGGCATACCATGTGTTTGGAAGTTGAAAACAAGCTCCTTCACTTCAGGCCCCAGGAAGATGGTGATAGCCTAACAAACTTGTCAGATGGTGACAGAAACAACTTGTCTGGATAGTCCAATGTGCAGGCCACCTTTGTGAAGACATCCAAAACAAAGCACTTTTACGCTGAGGTCAGTCAGTGCTGATCTGGACATGCAAGAGTTTTCTCACCATTTCTCTGGAACCACAACTCCGTTGATAAAGTTGGCCCACCATGGGCTTCTTCTTCCCGGTCTCACCCAAAACTGGGGCTTAATGTAGGGCTGATGGCGCCGCTGAACACAGGAACTGTCGCAATTCACTCGAATAATACCTTGCCTCCTGTGCATGTTAGTAGTTGTAGCATGGTAAAATTCAGAATTTCACTGCACAGCTGCTAGCAAAGACAACAAAGTCAACTAGAAGAGCAATCAGAGAGCGCATACCTTCGCCAAGAAGCAGAGTCACACACATGCACCAGGTGCACACGCACAATAACCAAAATAGAATAGTATATAGTAGAGTAGTATTTAAAGACA
>JAPXVT010000004.1:19475610-19486315 GCA_029823135.1 Acanthurus reversus | reverse complement strand
GGGAAACTGACTGCAGCTCAGGACATGGCCTCGTTTGTTCACGGTCCCCCCTCTCTGAAAAGAGTTATGCTGTCTGTTTTGAATGGACAGCGTTTTTCTTTGTGTGCTCGATCAAAACAGAGGGCAAAGTTAGTCAGCAAGTTGCATAGCTTCTGCATTCTGATTCTTCAAGCCTCTTTTGTATGAAGTTTAGCACAATGTTTTACACTGTGTTTGACCTGAATGGCATGCTGGAGGTAGGAACATTTTTTCCAACTACAAAATAGAAAGGGGTAGAATGTAATTTTGCTATCAAATATTACTCATTCATGTTTCTAGTGTAGGATTAAACAAGTAAAATGGTCATACGGGGTTAAAAACTCAGCTGTAATACACAAAATGACAGAGTGCAGTGTTGCTGAAATATTTATATGCTTTTATCTGATCTATTTCCTAACCACAAGGTATTTGCCTGTGAATCCCTGGCACTTTTGATATTACCTGAAGGCAAATGGTATATAGATTTATACAAGTTATTTACAACAACAGCCAAGCCATTCCTCTGGAAACTAGGCTGCAGATCAAAGGATTGTTTTGATCTCTACTTAGCATATTTGTTTAACCTAGCCAGTGATTCTGAAAAGTGCACAAGCTTTTCGGTGATATGCAGAGCACCCTTTATCCGTCTTTTTCTTCTGTTAGCTCTGGATTTAAGTACTTTCTGTATTTAGGAGACAACTGGATTTGCCAGCTTTTGAAATTTAGTTGCCCACTGCTAGCAGTCTTGGCACTCAGAAATAGATAACTAGGTATGTTCCACTGCTAATCCTGATCGGCCTTGTAATAGTATTTGCGGACTGTACAGCACTCAATTAGGGCATAATGTGCTATTTTTATTTCCTTTAAGTTGGATTAAATTTGAAAACATGTTTGTTTTTTTCCAGTTTCCATCTACTGTTTACTGTGGGGGTACTCTGCAAAGTATTGTTTTATACTGTTTCAATCAGTAGCACTCTCTCCACACAGGATTGCAAAATGTCAGGAGAAAAACAATGTCCAAGCGCTCTCTAAAAAAGATGCCAGGGCAATCAGGAAATTTTCTGGAATGCTTAAGAGAATGCATATGCACACAATGCCCTAATTCTCCCTTACTTTGGGTTTGGGAAAGATGAGCCCAGGTTTATTGAGAGCCAAAAAAGGGGGCAGATGGCTCACAAGAGGGATAAACCTGGGAAGTCATGCTGTAAATGTGTTTTACAGAAAACAATGAAAGGAGCGGACAAAGCGATTGTGGCAAAGTCCTTTGGAAAATGGAAAAGCAGCTCTCTAAGGTCCAGGACCATGGAGAAGCCGGATGAGCCGTCCGAGGAGAGTAAGGAGGAGAGTCTTTCCAACTGCACCTGTGAAGCCCCCCAACTCGGCAAGAAACCAGTTGGTAAAAGTACCTTATTTTCTTATTTCAAGTCCATTCATACTGCTGTGTCGCTCAGCTTATTTTTCTTGTGGCAATGTTAATTATTACTGTGGTGACTTGGTTTTTTTTTCTTCCATTTGACTCTCTGGCCTGCCATATCCGGTGAACAAACAAACCACATTGTTGGGCAGGAGAATTCCTTTTGAGGGAAAGTGTGTCTCCGATGATACAGTGTTGCCAGAAAAAGACAAAGCAAAAAATAGCAAACACAAAAACAGTCACAGGTGCATGGGAAAAAGAGAGAACCGAGTGAATGGTCACTGTGGTCCCCAGGAGGTCTTTCAGTGTTAGCCAGTGCGGTGGGTGGACTTCTGACAAGGACGTTGGTTAGCAGCCAGGTGGAGTGTGTAACTGAGAATGCCTCTGTTTATTCTTTTCACATGCTAATGTGGCTCCTATGTGACTTTAATGCGGCAAAACTTTTTCTTGGAGTTAACATTTTTGTTGTTCCAGTACCTGCTCTTGTATCACAGTGGTGGTCTGCTTCAAAGGGCCCACACTCTTTTATATAGATTTGGTTCTTTGCCAGCAGTAGAGATATATCAGCCCCACTGAATGTAAAGAAAGATATTGCACTGGTGGAATATTCTCAGTGCAAACAGGTACATATTTAGCATTTAAAATCACAAGTGAGACATCGTCATTTCTTGTATTAAAACTATAATTATGAGACATATTTTTTCTTTACATTGAAAGCATGTACATAAACATGACCATGGATTTCTAAAGGAGGTGATTCTGGTGGTTCAGTGTGTATGTGGAGTTAGCTTTCACAAGGCAAAAAGGAACATATGGCTATTCTTTCTAGTAATTTTATTTCATGTAGCATTTGGCTCTTATCTAATTTGCAGCCAATTCAGTTTCATGTAGTGGTAGATGTGGACTGTGATATAGATGTATGTTACGCATGGTATAGATATATATTAGAGATTTATATCCTCTCAAATCTAAAATTAGACTTCTGACACTCTGAAATGAGAGACTTCAGTAGGGCCCAAAATCTGAGCAAATGCACCCCTATGTGGACAAAGTAAGAACAGTGGAATGTTTAGATGAGACAAACAGGCCATGCAGTCCTTAGTTGGCCCCTGTCTCTCTTTCCCATCTTGTTAGTGTAAATAGGCCATCAATATTGCAGTAAACATACTCTAAAACATTACTTAAGCTTTCATTAATGGTTCACGCACCAGCGTAATGTCTAATCCAGGAGCACAGAGGAGCAATATGGCCTCACACTATGGGTCTTTCCATACCTTGTAGTGTAAAATCTGTAAATAGCTTAAAAGGCATTGCATCTGCCATCTGCACTTCTAGGAACTCTTCTGCATACCCATTAAAACAAGCTGTCTCGGAGGACATCATTCGTATTTCAGCCTCAACCCTGAATTACTGTGTGTTCATTATAATTATAAGGGAGGAGTGTTGCCAGGCTAGCCTGCAGAATGCCAGGTGCACACTTCCATAATCTACCATTTTAAACAACTCAGAGCATTAACAACAGTATCTACATGCTATTCAGCCATTAGTTCACTTTGGCTTTCATGCGAGAACTCACATCAGTCATCCGAGCATTTTGTATGCCGCAACACACATAGAGGAAGAAAGTGCAATACTTTGTAGTGTTCCATTTTCCTAAGCCTGCTTAGGTTATGTGACTGAGCCATGCCGCTGTGTGAAATTTTATCCCGATACTGGCACTGTATCCTTGTGAGGGAGTCTTGTAAAATAGGTTTACTTAGCGCCTTTGCTGGCATTTTCCGAAGATAGCAAATGCACAAACACTGTCCATGATCGGATTAACTGTTCAACAAAATGATGTAACTCTTTGTCTTTCTTGTGTGGCATAGGTTTCTCTGCTTAAGTTTAGTGGTCATCCAGAAGAGAATAGAAACATTTGAAATCCAGTCACATCATTATAATCCATATATTATGAATATAATAGATGACAGCCTTGGTTAGTCATCCTTTGTCAAATACAAATGACATGTGACTGCCCAGAGTGAATTCCTCATCCAAAAATTCACTTGATTTTTTTTTTTTTCCTGATACTGTCTCAAACTGCATAACAACAGTCCTTAATTAACACAAGTCCTTATTTGTAAGGCATTTAATTTTGAACTTGCTGTTCCTCTCCAGTGTTGAGGCACAGGATTTAAATTGCATTTGATAAGTGTGAAAGATTTTTTTTTAAAGCAACCATGTACATTATAAAGTACGCTTTGCCAAGCGCATGCAGAACATGAATTTGCACCTGAGGACATATAGCTATACATCCAGAGTCACAAGGTGTGTCAAGACAAAATGTTAATTACACAATTTATGACAGAAATCAGTTGAAATATCTCCATGGATCTCTCTTATTTACATTTTAATTACTACTATTACTTATTCTTATTTTTTGGATGTGACCATAGCAAGCCCAATTCCTCCCCTACACTAGAAAGAAGCAAAATGACTGTTTTCCACTGGAGGTTTAGATGCTTGTTTATCACTTTTAAATACCATCATCTTTGCTGAAATCCCCTCTCAAAAGAACCTTTCACTTGCTGGAATAAATTCAAATTAAAATTTAAATCCCTCTTTGCATTTCTTCAGCCTTTTTTAAAATAGCTGCCTCCTTTTAGAAAGCTGTTTATGTAGTGATCTGTTCATAATCCAGTTTGTTTCTCAACAGCGAAAAACACAGAAATCGTATTATCACTATCTTGGAGAGATGATGCGAGAAATCAGGAAGTATAAATGTCTGGATCTGTGGAAGTTTTCAAAGTTGTAAAGCTGAAGAATATGGCAGAAGCCTTTCAGTAAAGTAGTAACACTGCAAATTTGACTTGCAAATATACAGAAATATAAAGTACGCTGTGCCGTGATAACTCAAAAACATTTCACCAACCTTTAGCAAAGCCAGTGCAGAGATAGACAATGTGTGCTCATTCAACAAATACACCAGATTTTGGCATGTTTCAGACAACATGTAGACAGTATGTCACATATACTGTAGATACATGGCTCATCAGAAATGTTGATGCGTGTGACATACAGCTATTCAAGTGAGAATTGGAAGATTAACCCTCGGCTCTGTGGCTGGCAACTCATGCAGATCCCCTTTAAAAAGCTCTTTCTAATCTTAGGAGGTGCTCACCTTTCAATATACTAAAGAAAACAATGTCTAATCAGAAATGAAACAAATATAAACAGAAAAAACAGACATTTACATGCATTGCCTTTTGATAACAATCCATTTCAGATGTAAAATGACGCATAAGGGGCCATAGGGAAATTTAATTTGCTCAAGCTAGATTGGATTTATTGTTTGGAAACAAATTATAATTGTGTCTCCAGAAAGTTAACCAAGATCTAAACAAAAGGAAATCAATGACCCACCCCCATTAATCACTCAAAGCCAGCTACTTGTGCTGAAGAAACTTACTTCATAATCAATTTCTTTGTTTTGCTCAAAGGGCATTTGCATTTTAGTTCATGTCAGCAAGCTTCCTGTATCTGGCGCAATCAAAAATTGCAAGCCATCCACATTAATGGAGTTTTTTCTATTTATTCAAGTGCATATCTCTGAATACTCAAGATGATTTTAGCTTATTATGCAAACTACCCTACAAATATTTCAAAGACAGAAAAAAAAATCCTGTTGAGTAGCAGACTTAACTTTTTTGATGCTTCTCATGCTGCCAGTGTCTTAGTAATACATTTCTTTCTGTGCACTGCATCATTTAAGACATTTTTCTTTTAGTTTTCTAATGACTAACAAACAACCAATATCTGCTGCGTAGGATCTTCCAATTGAGCCCCCACAGGACTTCCGAGACCAGACAGAAATGCCTCCTGTTAGTTGTGTCTAGACATACTATTACGGCCACCAAGGTCATTATCAAAGCAGGCATTATACACACCTGTTACCATTGTGTAGATGCTCGTTTTTGGCTGAACATCCAAGCTCCTATCTGGCCATTTAAAGGCGTGTCTGCTTCATTGTCTGCCTGCCTCAGTAGAAAAGATGGGCAGGGACCCCCAGAGACGCCCAGATCTGGACCTAACCTCTCAATGACACATCACAATGAGTCCACGGCTTGTGAGATACAAAAGCCAGACATCGACTGACCAGTCAAGCATTGATTTCTTAGATGTAAGCAATCATACGTGGGCTCTCATTTGAGGGCTGCAGTAACGACCAGTGCTTTTTGACTAGTGCTTTTGCTTGTTAATGTCAAATTGGATGATTTACACATGTAATTGTATAGATAATTCAATACTCTCTGGATCCGTGTGCTAACTTTCACATACAGCCTTAATTATAATTTCTACACCATTAAAGTTAATAACTGATCACCTGTCACGTGTTGTATAACTGGATCTTCAGGCAGTCACTATCATATGCTCTTATTTTAAGGCAGGAAGGGACAAAGTAGTGACGACCAGTGATATTTTATATTTGTATTGATAAATAAATAATTTAGATTAACAAGCATATAGCCAAGAAAACAATGGAAGACAACAATTTCAACCAATAAAATTTGGAAAACACAAGTAGGGATGTTTGTTTATCACTACACACGATACACGATAATGATTTTTTTCGGCCGATACCGATAACCGGTGATAACCTGCTGCTTCCTTTTAACAATAACTGTAACTGATAATTAATTTCACATTTTTGTATTTTTAAAAAGATGATAACCTGTGATTATGCACAGGCCTACCTGAGGGTGTGAAATGCTAAGGATGATTTAATAATTCAGAGAACTAACCAAATCTAACTGACTCACTACTGGTAACACAACAACAAACAACACCTACCAAATTGTGAAAAATGTCGACACATATGACACGTTGTTTTCCACCGCTGTGACTGTGTGGCGGTACAGGCGCAGTAGTTTTGCGTTAAGGGCGCGACAACAGCATGCTGAGCTGTCAGTGAAAGCAGTTTTGGCTTCGTGTTATTGGCTCTATTCATGGATTAAATTGAATTATCTGCACGATTAAAAAAATGTCATATTTTGCAATATCGAGCCAATATTTCATCGGGCTGATAATAACGGTGCATCCCTAAACGCAAGTAGACTTTTACTTCCATGCATGCAACATGCAGCCATAAATTTACACCATAAAAATCCACGTTTGGTGACCCGTCACATCCAGTTAAACTATATCATTGGCAAGTTTTGTTAGTTTTTTTAGGTCTGCTTTAGAATGCTCATCACGAGAGGAAGAGTTAGTGAGTTTGGACAACAAACTCAAATTTAACAGAGCCTTCATTTCAAAGGCATCAGTTGAATGCAGATACAGAAAACATCCTATATTTGTCCATAAAACATTTGAAATGTTATTGAAGTGTCTTCAAAGGACACGGAATAAACATATTGTAAGGTTGCCCACGGTCACACACGCAAATCGCCCTGAAGGGGATTGCAAGAAGTAATCTAATCATTTCTTTTAACTGAGACACAGTGACATGCAGTGTAGATAATGATCCCCATGAAAAATGTACTGTATTTTCAAAAGAGTATTCCCTGTCTGCTGACATTAACATAAAGATAGTTCTACATCCTGGAGCCATATCAACAACATGTACTTATGTTTGGTTGCTTGTATTTGCATATGCAAATATTTTTTTTAAATTTTAATTCAGTCCTTTTATGTGACTTTCTGTGATGAACAGGCGGCATCAAGTGGTTGCACAATGAGGGTTCAGTACCACCAAGAAGAAGCATTTGTGTCATTTTAGACCAAGCTTAAAGCATTATAGCTGAAATTAACCACAGTTTAATATAGATTTTTACACGTCTATCATATTCAATGGCACAGTGTGAATATGCATTGTTGTTCGGCTGTACAGGCTGCCATGCAAAATTAGCCGCATTGCTTTGTTGAAATTACGGGGCGGGGTGTTGTGTGAGGGGGTTTGTTGAAGTTATACCGCTGACATTTTGATCCCGCAGTGCATTAGAAGAATTCAGTTAAACATATTTGTGTAGGTTTCACAGGAGGAAGGTATAGTGCTCAAAACAACAGGGTGCTGTGACCCTTCACTTTGCTTACATAATTTGCAGCAGAATGCGAAAAGCTTTTAGACACAGATGTGACCCATTGTAATACCCTTCTAAATGCAATCAAACACTTTCTACAAATATGAGCAGGACTTTTTAAATGTGAACCCTTGTTTGACATGTAATTTTGTCCAACCCACTCCTCTTTCATTTCTCCATCAGCTCTCTCCAGTTATGCCCACATTTTCAGTTGATGAAATAGCTTGACAAAACACTAGTTTATGTTCTCTGCCTGCTCTGAATGAGGTCTCTCTCTCTCTCTCTCTCTCTCTCTCTTTTTTTTTAAACAGTTTTGAACAGATGTTGAGGCCAAAAGAAAATGTTCTTTTTTTTTAATGGCCATGCAATGTAGTCTTCAATATGTTGCTCTTTCACAATTTGTCAAGATTGCTTTCTTTGAGTTGATTCTTTTTTTTTTCCTGTATTTCTCTGATGTCTACCTCAGGACACAAAATAATCATCCCTCGAACAAGCTTGTTGTGTCCCCACAGCGAGATTGTCTGCATCAGCAAACAAAGGACATGTTATTCGATAAGATGCTTACATAGATGACTCTTTACTTTCATATGTTTGTATGATTATCAGGCACAAATGCTGAAGAGAGAGCAAAACAGAGCAGGTCTACTCTCTTTGTATGTCTCTTTCACAGTGTACCATGAATTGGCTCTTGAAGACAGTTAGAAATTAGACTTTCAAATGAGGCATTAAACAAGGTGATGATCAACTGCCAAACCTTAAGTAATGATATTCTCCGTCCTCAAGTCCCCAGCCTTGCATAACCAAATGCACAAATCACAGAAAAAAGAACTGAAAATACATTATTATTACATATTGTGTTCACACATCAGTCTCTGGGGACCGGGGGGGACATAACCGACAGATAAGCATGTTTGGGTGGCCCCTACCATCAGCTGGGGAAGGGCTACGCTTGGATCTTGAGGGGGGTGGAGTTGGGGCTCATGGGTATCACTTATTTTAAATCCTGAGCCACACCATCCCACCCCCTCTTTGCCCCCCTCGCCCCAGGCTCCACCCAGAAGTGTGGTTGCCTTTGTCATTGTAATCTGGCCCTGTTTGCTAAACGCTTCCACTGTTTACTCTCTGCTATAGGGGCTTGTATGAACAGGAGTCAGCAGGACGCAGGGTGACATCACTTTGGCTCGGGGGGTGTTTGAAAAGCTGCATTTGTGATTTCTCGGGGCCCCTTTCTTCTTTTATTCTTCCCTGTCTCTATCCAGGCCTGTCGAACGCATGAGCTAACTCAGGAGGCTAACATGGCCTACAGGGAGGAATTACACCTAATTACTTGAATAACTGCTAGGCAGCAGCCTTCCGTAGTCACCAAAAATCATTTCCAGGTCTCTGCCTTTTACTGATAGCCAGACTTCTGGTGACAGAAAACCTCGGACAAAGCTTTCACATTCAAATGGTCCAGGAGAAATGAAACAGACTGACAGGTACAAACATTAAAAAGGGGGGAAATCAAATTAACAGACAAGGATTTCATATCATCTATTTTTGTTGTTGCCGTAGCGATAAAGTCGCAGACATTGAAACTGGTCTGTTGAGCCATTGTTATCATCCCTGGCCATCTGCTGCTGAGGAGTGACATTCCCTCTCATTTGCATGATGAGTGATGTATGAGGAGCTTGGGAGGGCATATGCCCCGGTCTTATGACAAAGCAAGTGAAAGTTTTTTCTTAAACCCCCAGAATAACGATCGATTGTCTGAACGAGGCTGGAAGAAGGAGGTAAATAAAAGGGCTAAATGTCCTGTGAGTGCATATGTGTGTTTTTCCTGCATGGATGTTGCATTTTTCACTAAGCGCACACAAATCTGTGGTGTCTGTGCATGTGTCTGTGCGAGTGTACGCGCGCATGAGTAGAAGCGAGTGCACGCATCTGCCTTCTTGTGTGCCTGTTTGTGTGTTTTGCGGATGTGGGAGTAGAGCGAGGAGGGGGGTTGGTGGCTGTTGATGTGCAAATGTGCATCATGTTGAAGGGCTGTGAATGGGGAGGTGTGACGTAAAAAGGGACCCGAACGCAGGTGCTTATCTCGAGGCTGTCAAAGGCACAGTATGTCATATTCCTGGGGACTACCTTTCAAAGCCACAGCACCAGCTCAGCTATCAAGAGACTGGGAGAAAATCAAACTTTTTGGATCACAGCACTAGGTTGGTGTCAAAGTTCTTTTTATTTAATATACGTTCAGTTTGGTCAGCATTTGTCATCACTGATACTCTGTATCGCATGTGTGAAGGACAAGCCTTTTAGCTCGTGCTGTTAGATGCTGTCATGTGAAATCCAAAACACGAGCTGAAACGTACAAGTGTTAGAAACTTGCTCAGATTTACAGAGATTTGCTCAGCAGCTAAACTTGTGTTCTGTGGATATTACGAGATTATGTGAAGCGGTTCTACGCTGGCAATTGTTTTGAACTGTGTCAGAGAGTATCTGAGCAGTATTACAATGCTGGTGAACATTGTTTGCTTGATACAAATCAGTGTTCTTAAAATCTTTGCTGGAAAGCGAGCGCAGCTTCTGTCCAGGTTTCAGACAGTTTGAGAGGAGATTAAATGGCTCAAACTGTTTTTTGAGAGGCATGACCTATTTTTGATCATCCAGATAGCATGAGATACCGTCTATCTAGATTAAATTCACAGCATTTGTGAGGAGTATAAGCTTGTCTTAGAAGAGCACATGTTCGTATTGTGTGCAGAGACAAAGCATTGTCAGGTTGCCTGTGGCTTTGACAGTGACAGCTGTACATACAAGACCACTGAGCCTAATGCACTTAAACATTGACTCTGTGTTCCAATAACATATTTGAACAGTCAGTGAAGTATTTTATTGCATCCTGTTCTGGCTTTCTGTAATGCTGATAAAGTTTGAAAACTATATGCTAATGTTGAATGTAGTGTGAGGGTAAGGCTGCCTTTAAAAAATAGCAGCTTTCGGGTTGTACTTTTGCGGGCAAGTTTTGGATTTAAACAAATTCAGCAGGGGCACAGAATTACATTCTGTCCTGAATTTTTGTAATTATTTGCATTGTAATTGGGCAAAGTTTAAAAACTATATGCTAATGCTGAATATTGTGTGATAGTAACACAGGCTACAAGTGAACTTTTGTGTTGTACGTGGGCAAGACTTAGCTTTTAACAAATTCAGAGGGGCCAAAGCACTCGACAGTCTC
>JAPXVT010000004.1:19319934-19331720 GCA_029823135.1 Acanthurus reversus | reverse complement strand
GTGTTTCTCTCCTCAAATTGATTGGAATCACTTTCTGTACCACAAAAAAGAATCCTCTCCCCTCTCCTTTTCATCTCCTAGTCTCATTGATCATTGCAGCTTCTGAGATACTGAGAACAGGTGTGATCATCATCCTAATGCATCTTCGGTGCATGTGTGGGTGTGTATGTGTGGGTGTGTATGTGTGGAGCACAGAAAAAAAATTCGATGAATGCATTTTGGTGTGGTCTGAAAGTACACTGAATGAATGTTGGCACAACATCCGTAGTCATCCATAATTTATTTCGGCTCAAAACACTTTCCAAAGCTTTTTGAATTTTGATTTTCATCATTCCATAATATTATGTTGTGAAGGTTTTTAAGTGCCACATCTTGCCGGCCAGAGTGCACATTGCAATACCTTGCAGTATTGGTGTACACATGTTTATGAGTGCATGTGTGTGCATGCATGTATGTGTGTGTTTGTGTCAACTCCGGCATAATGATAGACTGACAGTGGGAGCGACAGCACCACCCCAAGCAAGCAGAAAAGCCCTACATTCCTGGGCTGCGAGCTGTGAATCTGAGCACAGATTACAAGTTAAAACATGCAGCCAGGAGCCACCACTGTTTTAGTAAATACTTTCAGAGCTAGTGTTTAGAGATCATAGCTTGAGGACAAGGGTGGGATTGATTTCCCAAACAAGGATTGTGTGTGTTGTGGTTGTCCGGTTTTATTGAAGGGTGAAAATGGAAAATCGGCTCCACCTGTTAAGAAAAGGGCCCAGGTATTCTTCAAGGTTTATTGTTGCTTTAAAGACAGAGTTCAGCATTTTGAGAAACATGCTGTATTTGCTCTCATGTTGAGACTTAAATGATACCACTCTCATATCTGTGCTAAATATAAGGCTATACTCAGCCACCAGTTAGCTTAGTTTAGCTCAAACACTGGAATCGGGAGGAAATAGCCTAGCTAACCTGTTTCTGTTTCTGAAGTAACACAAATCCACCTATCAGTAACTTTAAAGTTCGTAAATTAACAACTTAGATGTTGTTTGTTTTATTTTTAGAAATACCTGACCAAAAAAATCAAACATTGATGTTTTAGCTTAGCTTAGCTTAGCTTAGCTTTTCTTAGCTTAGTTTAGCACCGAGACAGGATACAGTCAAACAGCAGATAGGCTGTATTCAGTTTGGATCAGGCGGTCTGCTGAAACGCTGCAGGGTTGTCCGGTGTCTTTTAATTAACATAACATAACCTCTTGTGTTATGTCAAGTTGTGTCCACTAGTCTACTCCTCCCACCCAGTCCAAGGGCAATGGACGTTCGCTGGAAGACGGCGCCTTTACATGATAGGCTGCCGCAGCGTCATACAGCCAGCTGCTGAGAAAAAGTTCAGCCATTTCAGTTTTTTTCGCCATAGTTAGCTGCATTTTTTCTAGGCGGACAGGCCTCATTCAAATTAATCTAACCTTGCGTTTTCGCAGGATCACCTGATTTGGTCTGAATTCAGCCTTAGTCCTCATCATGTTTTCCTATTCACACAGTTTTTATGTGCATTTTTTTTTAAAGATACAATATGTGTAAAAGTGAGTTTAGAAGTGCTAGTGAACTGATTTTATTCCTTTGGACAAAGCCAGGCAAGCTGTTTCCCCCTACTTTCAATCTATGTGCTAAGCTAAGCTAACCAGTGGCTGGTTGTAGCTTCATGTTTGGCATTTAGATAAGAGTGTTATCAATCTTTTTATGTAACTCTCAACAATTTCTTTTTTTTTAATCATCAGACAGAGCCAGGCAGCTGTTACCTCTGTTTCTATCTTTATTCTAAGCTTAGGGATGTGCCTCTTTAGCTTTATACATTAGGCTAGTGAGAGGTGCATCCATCCTCTAATCTAACTCTTGGCAAAAAGGCAAAAAGCATATTTCCCAAAAAAGTCCACCATCCTTTTCCCAAAAATAAACAGAACATTTGGTCTGTTTAGCTATGTGTTTGATGCATATTTATTAAATAGCATAGTTCTATTCACAAGTGATCTAAAATCCTATCTAAAATACAGAAGTGCCCCCTCCAGATTCCAGCATGCTGTAGCAAGAAATTATGGATTTATCCGGCGGTTCACTCTGGCTGCATAGATCTGCATAGATCACCACCTGCCACTCAAATCTGAAACACCTGCTTCCTCTACGGTGTCCACCGCCAGCTGGCTCACTGCAGAAAAACTAAAATAGCCATAAAAAAAACTAACTCTGCCCAGAACCACAACTGTATCTTTCCCACATCAGAGCTTAAACTTTTAATCCCATACATATTCATGAGAATATTTTATAGCTCCTGTTGCCTATATGTCCTTTGATTGTATTTATTCCCTTCTTTTTTTTAACCATGTAGTTTAAAACTCTTATTGCAGCTGTCCAGGGGTTGCTTGAACAATTTTAAATGAGCTTTTCTGAATGCTTATCCAACATAATCAAACAGAAAATGTTCCTAATGATAATACCCATCCCATGCAGCTAATCTTTTCCTCTTTCCTTTTTCTTTAATTGAAACATTAATCAAGCAGACTTGCTGGTGTGACTGTGTAGCGTTCCATATTCCCAGGCGATAAAAGAGGAGGACTGGTGCTTACAGGCAGACAGATCATTGTGATTTAGATGGCGGACTGATGATCATGCTTGGTGGGAACATACAGGAAGGAGGATCCACTCCACCTACAGGATTCCACAGGATATAACAGAGCGCGTCTCTGCTCGGCTGTATTAGCTCTGCCCAGCATGCTCTGCTGAGTCCTTTCAACTTGACTTGATAACAAGCATATTTGGCTGCTCTGGTCCTCCTCGCTCGTGCCTGTCTCACTCTGCCTCGCTGCTTCTTTCATTGTAATTCACTGCCGTTTTGCAGCATTTTTGGCCTGCTCCGCTGCGTACAATCCTGTCTGATGCCTGCAGTTCATTTGTCCACTTTTCACATCTTCACATGACATACTTGGAGTGGGATGCCCAGCTCAGTTCTTCATCAAACAATAGCTTTTACTTTGATTTTCTTATTTCATCCATGATGAGGGAATTACTGAGATGTTTCATTTTTGTTAAAAAACAAACAAACAAACAAAAGTATTTCCATTTGATGCCACTGTATAATACAACTCTATAGTTTAGTGGGAAATATTTCTTTCACAAATAAAATCAAAAGTTTGACAGGGAGGTTTCACACCCAGTCTTCATCCATGCAGGATTTATTTTACAGCTTAAGTTACTTGTTAATTTCAAATAAAATTTTTCATGCAAAAAGTATGGTTAGCTTACAAAATATGCTGATGGTTGTTTAGATACTGAACAGTATAAAAAGTTATAGCTGAAACATTTAGTTAATTTATCAATAAATCAATTGACAGAAAATTGGAGGACTATTACTTTGATAACAAATTAATAGTCATTTGTCATGAAACATTTCAGTTCTAACTCCTGAATTATAACAATTTCCTGCTTAATATTGTTATATACAACAGTAAATTAAATATTTTTTATCATTGTTTTAAATCTAAAATGAACTGTTACAAGTTCTGGGAAATTGAACTTAAGTAGATTACTGAAGTAAACATGCTTTGCTACTTTCCACTGCTGTGTTTCATGCACAGTATAATAAACCAGGATCAAAATGATGTTCTGCATGCTGTGTTTAATGGATGACTCGGAAGAATAAATCCTTTCAGTTTAAACAGTGACAATCCTGGATGCTGAATGTCAGACAAAGCTGCTGCAGCTTGTCCAATTCGAATGACGCAAACCTACCGAGTGGAGGATTTCCAGGAGAATGTCAGAGCTGCTTCAAACTTGAACTGACTGGACGAATTTCAGCAATTGTTAACAAATGGATAACAAATGAATTCAAGTCCAATGTGGAAGGCATTGACTGCCTTACATTGTAATGTTTTGTAGCAAAAAGGCAGTAAGTTTAACAACATAACCAAAAGTATAATGCCTCGATGCTAGTATGAGCCGTCTTTGATCAGGCACTGCTTGCAGAATTGCTGTAATAAGGCTCCTTTGACTCACTAAATGCTGGTTAAACAAATGAATTGAAGTGATTACACTAACTTTATTCTGTGCCAATTTTCAGAGCTAAACTAGAGACAGTCTGAGGCTAATAAAATGCCTAATGCTCATACACAAAGGAGCATTTAACATTTTAATCTCTAATGTTAGACTGTAGGGCATACATGTTTATCATACTGCCTGTAGCTAACTAAATAGCCTCCTATTATGACTCAGACAGACCTGCATGGTGTAGGAGCCTAAGGTAGTTGTTACACCTAATGAAAGGGCCTGTTGCCACCAGCTGGAGCAGAGCTGTAGTGCATCATCACCTGCAGGGAACACCTGGACCCAAACAGACAGGTGTGTTCATTCACTCTAATGAGGACGTCCTGTTCATACAGACACGCGCGCACACACATACACACACACATAGCCTACACGCACAGGTATTTAGTTGGCCAGAGTAGCATGTTAATGACAAAAGGTGAAATTAATGTGGGAAATTTGTCTAAATTCTGCAGAGGTTGTTTTGTAATTAAGAGCAATCACCCTACAAGCATGGCTGTGATGTGTTTAGTAACTCTGTGTGATACGAATGAGCGTGGCAGCTAACTGATGACATTTCATATGAAACATGACAGGCTTCTCCCTCATACATGTGGCTGAAAATGGTTGAAAATGTGGGTTGCAAGTCATGCTGTTAGTAGCTTAATGATGATTACTAGGAGAGGAAGAGGATTATAGGGAACGATGTAAGAAGTCTTTCGTATCAGTATCATAAAAAAACTAAAAATATTACAAAATATTATCTAAATATGCAAATATTGTAATTAAAATGTACCCAAAGAATCAAAAGTTGAAATACTAATCATGCTGTGTGGATCATGCCAGAGATATATTTTTATATATTTTTCCTTTTTGTTATATAAATAATGTTTTTATCCTGTAGCTATTTAAAGCTGGGGTAGGCAATGTCCGAAAATCAAGCTAGCTGTAGCATGAGACTCCTAAGGAAGCAACTCCACTGCACCCTCCCCTTCCTGTTTTTGCTCTGGCTTAAGTTTTGTTGCATTTGTTTATCGCTCTCTCTTTTAAGGCCAGTTTACAACTAAGATTCATGGTGAGATGGATGAGATCTCTGTCTCAGCTCGACTCAAGCCAGCTGACAGTGTCGCCTGTTAGTCAGCTTGTCGAGTCACCAGAGGCCAATTTTAGAACATAAGGCACGTCACTTGTTTTAACAGCCAATCAGCTCATAGCAACGTAGCCTGTTGCTATAAAGCGCAGTGGAGAGCAGCCAATAGGGACACATGGTCTCTGAAATGACCAGTGATTAGCCGAAAAGTCCTCGTCACAGTCTTCTCTCTGAACACAGAGCCAAGGAGTGGTGCAGGGGTCTAATGTTCTTTCAGACCACCTGAATTATACTATGCAGAAAGGTTATTATGGAATTTTTGCGTGATGACACAAAAAAGAAACTGCCTACCCCAGCTTTATGAGAGATCAAGTTATGTAATATGTGACATCATAGAACCAATTACAGTAATATTCCTGTATAGAGGTCAAAATCTCTGTATGTACAGGGCTGATGCAGTGCTATGGAAGTAAAGGAATGCATGGCTGCATAATGAATGTTGACTGAAAGACATTAAACTGTTCCCACACTAGGAATTGACCCCAGGCTGCCTGGGTGAAAACCAGCAATTCTAACCACTAGGCCATATGAGACCTGTACATTATAAACACTGCACTTCATACTGTGACTAATCAATTAAGATTGTGTCAAATGATTTGAAGCAGATTTGACCTCATTTTTCGCCACACTCAAACAAAATCATGAGAGTTAAAGTGAGAAATTTTACTGGTGATAAAATTTTATACAACCCCACAGCACTGATCATATTATAATAAGATAATATTACACAAATTATACTCACACTTGAATAGGCTTCAGTAAAAATAAATGGGAAACACACCAAACGCTCATAGAACAGAAGTGTTTCTGCACCTGAAGTTCAACCACACTGATGTTTTCACTGATGGTACCTAATTAGACGTCTTCAGCCTGGGCATGTACAAACCGCTCTTACTTGACATCTCAGTGACCTTTCTTTTGTTTTGCTCTACCTGTTGACAAGGTACACTGATTTAGCATTACGAGCGATGTGTTGGGCCAGCCAACAAGAAGCAACTCTGCAGGGTTGTTAACCATGACACCATGAATTTGGCTCAGAACATCATAGCAGAGCAATGACAACCTCTACTTTGTGAATATGCCCTCAAGGCAAAGGGATAGCATCCCCTTGGACAGACCAAAAACAGGCATGACATCATGCGTCACCATTCAGCTGGTTACAACCTCCTATCACGTGGTCTTGACACTTGAACTTGCACTGACGCCATGAATTGATTTGCCAAATGATGCTTTTTATTATGAGTTAATAATACTACTTTATGTTCTATGTGTGAAGCAAATTTCATGCTGAGCAAGAAAGGCTTTATACATTAAGGTCGGCATTCACAACATAATTCAAGGGCCAACAGTTTGGCTTGCGATCCAAGTCTAACGTAGTTAAGCATCCACAAAAGGGTCTGGCACAATGCAGGGTTATAGGAAACTAAAGCTGGAAGTAAAATAAAGCAAAAGCCATGGGAAAAAAATGTTAACTTAAGAAAATGATACCCTTTAGGAAAAACAAACTGAACTGAAATGATATTGCCAGGTTACAAAGCTAATCAGTTTTACTTTCAGCAAGGTATCAGGCTATATTGAAATGAGAGTTGTAGAAACTTAAATCTACACAAATTGTAGAACTAACACAAATATTTGGTTAATGGGCAAATTAAGAACCATTTGTAAATATATTTTGTATGTACTGTATATGTAGTGGTATAAATCTGACATGCTGCATCTTGACATAACAAAAACACAAAAAACAATTTGAAACCTAACGTTAAAACATAAAAACTTAACCTTTCTGCAGAACTGAAAGTAAACTGAAACTAACAAACACACTGCAGAGCTTACAATATAAAAAAACTGTAATTTTAAGCATTGAAACTAAATGTTTTTTTTAAAAAAAGAAAGAAAGGAAATTTAAAGTTATCATAACTTTTGGTTTCTAACTCACAATCCGCAAAATGTGTCTTGAGTCCCAACCAATGCTGACTCAAGTGACATCACATGAGGTCATTTCCAGACTTCAGACAGCTCCCCCTGGAGCCTCAAAAGTCCTTACATAACTTTTTCCACATCTGTAGTACTATCCAGTCCATGTAAACAAACTTTGATGTGTAAAATTGATGGTGTTCCTCAAGGTGGAAAACTAACCCTGTTATCATTCTTGATAAAACACCACACTTCCCCACCAACGCTCCACCCAACTTACACCTGACAAGAGGTCTAATCAGCTAGAGTAATTGAAAACATGTGGTTGTGTAGAACCTCTAATCTGCTAACTAACAAGTAACTATGGCTTTTTAAGTATATATAGAGGAGTAAAAAAATAGTTGTTTTTTTTTAATGTAGTGGAATAGAACTATAAAGTAACTTAAACATAGAGATAAAATTGTATTCAAGCAGATTACAGAAGTAAATGTATTTAGTTACATTCCACCACCATTCCAAAGGGCCGGGCTGTCAGCGGAAGCAAATCTCCGAAGATCAATGGCCAGTGAAACAATGGCATTGGGAGTGAATGTAACAAGTGGCTCTGAATCAAATTCCAGTTTGTGCAGGAAGCTGTAGAAAACCAGGAAGGACACTGCCCTCGTTCTTCCTCTGCTACGTCAAAAATACACCAGGTCCAGGCACCAGACGCTGCCCGATCAGGATCCTGTTTTTTCTCTCTTTTTCTCTGTTCCACATTTGTAGTAAACGAAAAGCAGAAGGGTTGATGTAAAAGAACAAACATGAGCTATTTGCTGCACATGTGATCAAACGTGGCTGCTACTGTCAAAGAGGATTTAAGGAGCAGCATGGTGCCTAATTTTACAGGAAGCACATGACTGAGTGGGAATAACTGATGGTTAATCACAATAGGCTATAGATTCTGTAGATGTTCAAGGCTGTGACAGGTTTCTTACACAGTATGAGGAAGTGATTATTGCAGCACTGCAATGATTCACCGAACTATTAGTAACTTAACTTCTGAATCCATGTCACAGTATCGAAGTGACAGTGATTCATAAGTCAGTTGACGTTTCTAAAACGGTTATCGAAAACTCTTTTCTTGCTGACCTTTAAGATGAAACGTGTTGTGTCGTAATTGTTCAGCCTGCAGTACGGTGTTTAAACTGTGTGCACGGGTTACAGCGAAACCACTGCATAGTGATTAAGGCCTGTACAGAGCTGAAAGCATTGTGCTGTGTCGTTCTACTCCCATACTTCTAATCTCATAATTATTAGAAAATGTCAGTCATCGCTATTTGAGGGAACAGATGCATGATGCTGCTACCCGATTTAATTTTTATTTCCTTCTTGGTTTGAGACACGGTGAGATATTAATGTCAAGGAGTCATGTGGATTGTTATTTTTAGTATGTCAACATTGTGTTTAATAACGCCAAGTCTGGTAACAGCAATGAAAATATTGCATGCAGTAAAACATAATTAAAACTTGTGCAGCATAAAAAGAAGAAATTCGTGATTAGGCCCCAGAATCAAGAAAAACGGCTGTTATTAGACCTTGTTTATGAGATAGTGAGTCAGAATAATGTCATACAGAAGTCATAATTACAAGAAAAGATCCCCCATTTTCTTTAAGGTACATTCAAATTAGATTTTGACCTAAAAACAAATATAAATCTTATGCATTGTTGATGATTAAGCCAAGTTTCAGATGTTTGTAATGTTAGTAGATCCACCAAAGAGACATTTACGATATTAAAAGAAAAGAATACAGAAAGTCACAAATATTTGAAGCTTTTTTTTTCTTCAGCTCTCTTCCTTTAATCATCTAAAGATTTCTATGGTTCATTTTGTGACCTTTTGGAGGGGGTGTGTCCCAACTGGCAACATCTAAGGCTGAAAAATGAAGAAGTCATGAAAGTGCAAATCTGCAGTTCTTCACATGGCCACTTGAGGCAGACTCTAAAAACGAGTCAATCCCCAAAGAGCCTGAATCAAAATACTACAATATGTAACAATATCTTTGTTATACAATATGTTGAATTGTGTACTTACATTATCCCTATTTTTTCCAACAATGTTTAAACCCCCAAAAATCTGTAAAAATTGCATAAATCTGCGATTTTATCAAAGCTAACAGTGCATTTCATTTTGTCTGGGAAAATGATTAAATGCAACATGAATAAATTTTTAACACATTACCTTGTCTGTGAACATTTCTGCCTTAATCAGATACAGTTGTCATGTGCAATGGTGGCTGTTTAACAATTAAATGAAACAAATCTCATGATCCCACTGTCCTTCACAGTGTCATCGTACTACATACTTTGTTTTTAATTTTGACTGAAAGTTCTGTAGAGGTAGAAAATATACATGTGTGTTCAATAAACACATTGTACCATCATCCTATCATTTTGTCTTGTATTCACTTATTTTTTAAAAAAAGAAAGGGACTAAAAGAAATCATTCCTCTGTTCTCATTGAGTCGACTCATTCTCAGCGCACACATCACTATGAGGCCCTTTAGAGGCTACAACAATATTTAGCTGCATATGCATTAATCCATCAGTATGAAAATCAACGATGCGATATATAACATGTTAATGACAGGAAACTGTACTGCAAGTGCTGATACTGTAAGTACATTTTACATTTTGAGTATTTTGACATGAATGTGTTTGTACTTTCACTTCCATAAAGAATCTGAATACTTCTTTCACACTGTGAAACAGGAGTGGCTTGGCCAACAGCATAAGTAATGAAACAGAAATGGGAAAGTATCGTGTAATGTAGTATCTGCGTTCAATCTCCATCTCCCTCCTTGTTAAACTATAGCTGCTGAGCTGCAGTCCTGCTAAGCACAGAGGCTGCACTTCCAGCTGGAAATGTTCTATTGGGCTTTGGGCCCATTTCCTATAATCTTTGCTAATTAAAAGCAGCCCCTCCTGCTTTATTCACATGCTCTGTGCAACAGAATACCATAAATCCTTGTAAAAGACCCAATGTGTGAGAGAGAGAGAAAAAAGGAGAGAGACAGAGAAATGGCCAAAGCAATTATTCACCATCATTATTGTAAGATGAGATTTTCGTTAACCCTCCACTGCACACATTATTATGCCATCATGTGAAAAATGTTAGTGTTTTAGCACCTTAAATTAACTTAATTTAACACATTTAAATTTTTCTTTACTTAATATATTTTTAAGGTGGTAGTCTGAAGTATGTTGTCATATGGAAACACTGTGCAACAAAGGAAAGAGCTTATTCAATTTTTTATGAAATGCAGCCTAACATTAACACAAGATCAAATAGGTTACTCAAGCTGATTTAATTATGTTTGTTTTCTGTTAAATGTAGAAATTCCTTTTAAAAAATACTTACTGGAAACATTCTTTTCAAATGTTTAAAAAACTACATATATTCTGCCTAAATGAGGACAAAAACAGGCTCCTGGACTACTGTTAGAAGAGATAGATCACCTTTCCTTTGGGAACTAACAGACTAAGACAGTTCTTTTTTACCATTTAAGGTTTTTATCCTTTTGCTGTGTTAGTGGTTTCTCTAATTTCCCTGTGCTGCTTAGAAACATAAATTAAAAGCAAAAAAGGTCAGATCTTTTTCCAAAATTCTTTATATACTTTCACCTTTCACCTCACCGTCCATTTCATTCAAAAATGACACACCTGTATTCTTAATGTTAGTTCATACCTGTCTCTTCTCTGTGTGTGTCAGAAATGTGTCCCACACTTATCGTCCTCATCTTTGAACCCTCACTCACCTGTGTTTCTATCCGTAGAACATTGACTTGTTCATGCTGTAAATAAAAGTATAAGTGTATGCATATTCATGTGTTTATGGATACATACATCTGTCTGTTTGTTTGTAATTTGAACAAAAATATTCAGGTATTAGTAACTAAGAAATCCATTGATTCTACTGTTGTTGCACAATAAAGCCATTAAGCAATAAACCTAATTTGATGAACAAAAAGACAGTTATTTCATTTATGTAAGATCTAAGTGATAAAAACGCATCAGAATTTAACATCCTGCAGCTATATAAAACATTAAAATACATGTATTTTAGGAAGATTAAGAAGCTTCTTCAGATGGCTCAAGGCCACCAAGAGCATGGGAAACAGGGGGACTTTGGGGGATTTTAATGCCATGAGACTTCATCCAAGTACATCACTGATTAAAATAATGCTTCCTTACCCTTTTATGGAAAGGCCAATCAGTGTTAAAGTTTATTATCAATATCAGAAAGTAACAAAGGAGTTAGAGGATCAAAATTTATTTTCAAAGATCTTATTCCCAGGTATTTGGGGATAATTTCCATAATTTAGTAAATGTGAACTACACTTATATAAAAAGTATTATGTTCCTTAGTTAAAATAGGGAACTACAAAACATGGTGCTCCTTTCCTGTGATGATTCATAAGATTGGCAGTGTGATACAATGTAAGATAGGGAAGTGATGTATCACGTTACACAGAAGAAGCTCTCCCAGTGCTCTCACTTTACCCCCGTTATTCATCAACTATCAGGTTTATAGTTAAGGCTGAGTAACCAGCGTTACATTATCATCTTGATTCATTATCCTCCCGATTTCTGGCTTTCAAAAAGAAGAGAGGAGGCTGAACT
>JAPXVT010000004.1:19118747-19131664 GCA_029823135.1 Acanthurus reversus | reverse complement strand
CTGCATGAACAGCAAAGCAGCTCAGAGATAAAGAACCAAAAGCTTCTGGAAGAATTTGAAGATGCATCCTCAGCAACAAAAGATCTGGAGACAAAAGTTGAGGTACCAAAAGAAAGCTTAACCGTGATAAATTCTAACCTGAATATGATTTTACATCAAAAGTAACCTTTAAGAAAACAATGTTTGTAATGTTAAAATCAAG
Organism: Acanthurus reversus; assembly: GCA_029823135.1. Classification (NCBI taxonomy): domain Eukaryota; kingdom Metazoa; phylum Chordata; class Actinopteri; order Acanthuriformes; family Acanthuridae; genus Acanthurus; species Acanthurus reversus. Next base: position 19,131,462 of record JAPXVT010000004.1, on the reverse strand, counting down.
CACATTTATGACTAATCTTTGGTTCTTATAGAAAATCAAGAAATTGACGGAACATTTGGAAAAAATGCAATGTGAACACAGGAAGACATTAACTGAACTTGAGAGGGAGAAAAAACTTAAATGCGGCCGCCTGAAAGCTGCACAGGTAAGAAAAGAAAAGTTCAGGTAGTTCTTTGTTAGTCAAAGAACAGTTACCAAGTTAGGTTTACTCAGCAAAACTCATCGCGAACAAAGCTAGTCAAAGCTATTTATCTTGTCATTGTCTTGATGATTAAAATAATTTTTTGCTCCGAGTACTTTGAACAAAATACGTTTGACAGTCATTATCAGTGCTACTATTTGTTTACAGGATTTTTGTGCTGCCACTATAAAGAGAAGTGACAACACTCTGGACAGGATCAGTAACCTCACAAAGAAGACCGAGGAATACCGACATGCTTCTGAAGAAATGGAACAAATAGTCGAAAGCGAGCTGGAGGTCATAGCAGAGCTTCAGTAAGTTAGTTACACACAGGAAACAATTGTTATAGTAGTAGTTACAGTTAAAATAGTTTAATTCTTTTTAGGAAGACTGTTGTAACATCTGGCCAGGGACTACAGATGGAAACTAGCCTTTTGGCTAATTCTGGCATATTTACGGAAATGTTGATCAGTATAAACTGTCCCTATAAGATAAAGATAACTAAATAAATAGATGATAGAAGGGATTTTACTGTGAGATAACACTTTTTTTGGACGTCTGTCTTTTGACGTGGGCCGACAAAATCAAAGTATTCTCGAAAAATGTTTCATTTTTATTACATATTTGGTAATAATTATTTTAATTTTTTAAATAAATGCCTTGCTTGGAGTATAAATTCCTACTAACTATAATTTCTGTTCTGCATCAGTACTCCTACTGATGCAGTAATTATATAGTTATGACACTCTCAAATGATTTTAGGCAATAATATAACTTTGTGTGTGTTTGATTTCTCCTTCCAGAAGTGTTTTCGATGTGGTGGAATTCAAAAACAAATCAGCTGCTCTCATAATGAGCACCTTGCAGTCTGATATTAATAACTGCCAACAACGAACACAGCGATCCATGCAGACACACACAGTTCATGTTACAGCAAGAAAAAAAGAAATGGAAGACACCAAGGTAACAGAACGTCGTTCAGTATTGCTCTGCGTAAATACATGACTTTTTTTTTTGTGTCAAATACTGTGCAATCAGAGACAAGCTGTAAAAAACATTTCATTGTTTATTTGTTTGTGGATTAGTGTCAGCACATTGCTTGTCACAATACTTCTCTTAAGATGCAGAGAAAAGAGCTGTGTGCAATTAAAATTACAAGCCATGGTCAATCTTGTTAAAAGTGCTTTTCCCACAAATGACAACTCACTGTTGTTATAGTCTTTTGTCTGGACGAATTTGATGATGCGTGTCATGGTGAGATGCGGTGCCTATTTTGTTACCTGTAGGCCAACATTTTAAACAGCAATTTCAATATAAGCAAATAGTTCACATTATCAAATATGCATATAATCTGGATTTTTTTATATTAATGTCAGAGATAGGCTTCTGTAAAAACACGAGTGTAATGTGCACAGAATGGCTTGTATTTGAACACTCCTTTGTAAGAGAAACCCCTATTTATTGTAAGGTTTTCATCTGCAGGATTATCAGCCCCAGCCAGAGCCTCTTTGCTGATGGGGGTTTCACATGGCTTATCTAATGTGAAATCGCCATGTGGTATATAGTTTCATTAAACGGTGATCAAGAATGCATTAGTTCAAAACAAGAAAAGGCAATGGAGCTTAAGCCGCCATGCATCCAAGTGCAGCAACTTTAAAGAAGTTGTTGGCGTGAGACAATTTAAGAATTAGAAGTCTTCCTCATAGACACAACTCCCATTAGGCAGATAAAAGTTAGCCATGCAAAAAAGGGTTTAGTCTTTTCACTTGACGAAATAAGATGATATAACAACAATACTTCTCACCAAATAAAAAGATCAGAGAGAGTCTGAAGTTGGAGGGAAATTGGTCACTTTAATCATCGAGACCAATATAAAGCGCACATGATGTCTGCATTAGCATAACATAATAAGCAGAGTGTGCATTCAGAAGCCACAGTGCATGAAGCAGAATGGTTAGGCACTCTGAAATATTTCTTAGAGAGGAGATTTCCTCTAAAAACGCTGACCAAATGTTACACTCGTATAACTTCCTGAAGGTTGTAGCGTCTCTTTGCTGTAAAATCGGAGACAGGTCAAGTTGGCAAATAGCCTGATGGGAATTTGTATTAAACCTGCAGATACAGATACAAATACAAAGTATATCAAGGAGGAATAGGTTGACTTGTTATGCTCGTCTCTATTCAGTCCATATGTGTCTGGAAGTGCTCTCTCTTTCGTACATGCACCTATTTTTTGATTTGATCAGGGCTTGTCATTTGCCGAGCACAAAGTAAACAATGCAAACTGCCGACGCTATCAGTTTCTTATGGGCAATGAAGTGTAATTTGTTCCATTTACACTTCACAACAGCATCAGATGGGCTTTGTCAGTGCTGCATGGAGTAATTAAACCTGAAATCAATAGCAGGCATTTGTCATGTTTACAGCCCCTCTTTCTGCTGGGTTAAACTCATCACTTTAGTGCTGTTCTGTTTTACTGCAGAGACACACTTCATTATGTCTGCAGGTAGACTTGAGATATTCACCAGCCACATCTCCAGTACTTGGGAAACACTGTTCAAATGAAAAAAGGACATGCGAAGAGACACCTACTCACTGTGATTTATTCGCTTGATTTCCCAGAATAGCGTCCATTGTTGTACGCCTGCTATTTATTTATTAATTAACAGCACGAGTACAGAAAACATGTATTATATTGTACACACACATAGCAGATCAGTGGTTCAACTTAAATCTCCTCTAAATGGTCGGTGTGTTGCTACTGTACAGTATGTAGAGTACAGTCAATTAAATCTCCTATTCCCTTCACTTTAATTTCTTGTGATTATCTGTTCATGGCAGATTGTGAGACATGGAAACATTGATCTGTGTGATCATTCACTATGTATTTTACATCTGAACCAGAACAGCAGTTGTTCTTCTGCTAGTGTGGCTGTGGCCGACTACATATCGGTAAAATGGCCATCATACTAACACAAATCCAACTGTGAATGCTCGTTGCTCTAATTGTAAAATGCACATTCAAGTATGAGAGTTTCCTGATTCCAATTCTTGTTTGTTTTTTGTTTTTTTAGCATATTGGTGACAGTTAGGGATAGTACAATCAGATACACCAGATCAATATCAGGACAGATACTGACTTATTGATCGGATCAGGTATCATCTATAGCATGGCTGATCTACATTAAATATTATAAAATTCATTGTTATCAGTAACATTTATTTAGTAACAGAGGGACACCAACTTAAGTTATTCGTGCTGCAGCGGTCACTGGCCTCATGTTACCTAACATAAAAATAATTCAGGTAGATATGAGGAGTAAGAAAATGAGAAAACGTGTCTGATCAGTCCCAGTATTGACCGATACTCTGTATTAATCAAAATTATTTACCAATTTATCAGTTTGCCAATATTAATGGCAGATATTGGCCTATCGCAGATATATCAATATCGGCATATTTTTTTTCTTCAGTATGCGCCGATGTTAAAACAGTTTTTTAAGGCCAGAAAAAAAATGCCTAGACCACTGATTTAAAATTGTGTAATCACGTTTAGTTTGTCCAGCAGAGGGCCGTCAGTTATTTAATAAAATAACTAATAAGTGAAGTGTTTACTGTTTACTGACGTTTGGAATGAAGTGTGTTAAAATGTGAGATATCCTGCCTTCATTACATACCTGTGTCACAAGTATATGGAAACCACTTTCAACCAATATTATATACATATATATTGGGTGATATATCGGATATTGGAATTTTCTTGCTCCCTAATATCGGCATCATCCTTTGAAATCCCATATCGATCAGGCGCCAATCAAAATCAGGATTGCAAGACAAACTATCTGATCAGTGCATCACTGGAAACCATAATGTGTTGGTCAAAATCACAGTAGTTAAAATTTGCACTAAGTCTGGAGCCAACCTTGCACCTGCTCATGAGTTGGTGGCTGTTTAAATATTATCAACTGTCATCGTTTCAGCTGACTCTTTTGTTTTTGCCTGTGTGTATGTGTAGGAAGCCCTAAAAAATGCACTAAAGGAAAACGGACAGCTGGCCAGTGAGTATGAATGTCAGAGGAAGATCCTCATGGAGGCCAGAAAGGAGGCGGCGTTTGCACTGAGCAAGAAAAACCATCCACATGAATCTCTTCATGATTACACACAGGTACCATTTATATAGCCTTTTGTTTTATTTACTATCTCCCCCCCTCTCTCTTTTTAATTATGTTTCATTACTGAGGACTTTTGTGCTGTTATCTGCTGGTCTTTCATGTTCTATCCCACGCTATTCTTCGCACGAGGTAACTCTTCTTTGCATGGACTGTAATTTTAAGAAGGTTTTAGTTTTGCAACCAGTGAGGAGGTTACTGCAGCAATCTAATAATGATGAGAGAACTTGAGAGGAGGAGGATGATGGATGTGACATAATGTAATGATAGCTACAGTATGTAGTTTTTCCACCAAAGGGAGTAAAGACAGCAGCTGATAGTACATAGTACATATGTGCTTATCTTCCCTGTTTTCTTGGTTATGGATTCTATAAGGTGGTCAGAGGTGAAACATTTTATTATTGGGGTCTTTGAAATTTCCCCCCTGCTCACCACAGTTCACACATTAGTCAGGAATCAGCAACAAGCACAGGTTCAGATCAGACAATGAATGTACTTTTTATGTTAAAGTAGCACTAGAGGTCTGGACTAGTTGAGGGAGACAACTCAGCAGCATTTTACTGTTTAATCTTTATAGTTTTTGACACTGTTTAACTGGAATAGAATTACACAGGACAAGCATAACACCAAGAAGAAGTCACACTGATTCCTGCAATGAAAAATACATATTATTTGTTCCAAAAATGACTAATACCTTTACTTGAGCAATTCCTCATCTAACTGCATGAATGTTATCAAGTGAAAAATGCATGCAAAAATAAAATCCTGTGGACAGGATTTTCCACGCTCATGATCAAAGCCTGATTTTCTTTTACTCCGGATTCAGCCTTCACCCATTTTTGTTTGTTTCAACTCTACACTTCTACAACAGCAGCCTCTCAGCTAGTGTTTTATGCCCGAATTTAGGTTTCATAACAAGCTTAACATCATAAATGTTTCTGAAATGCAGATGCAGGCCTATCACATTTAATCTGATTTAAACAGTAACATTCAAGCACTCTTCCTCCCTACTTCAAATGCATAAGTATCCTTATTATGTTTGCATTTTATGTCCCAGTTAGTACATATATTACACAATGTGATTGCCTTAATTGATTTGTTTGTAACTGGAGGCAATAAGGTAAATGCATTTAACATTGTCAGGATCATTTGAGAGATCAGAGCATTAGTGCTAGTGTGTGAGATGCTTCTCACCACTGATTTGTGTGTTTGGAGAGCTCATAATCTCCTTTATTATATTCAGCTGAGGGACACAATGAAAACCATCTCTTTAGTGTCCTTATTTAGAAATATAATCCTGACAGGAGGCATCCCTGACATGTAGTTCAAGTGACACGTTTAATACAACCGTTACTTTCGAGACAACCACTATGCAGCACGTACTTCTACTATTATAACTGCATTTCCTTGTACATTTCTTTTTAGTCCAAAGCCATACAAAAAACAATTAAAAATATGGAAACAGGAAACATCCATAATAAACAGCTCATTGCTGTGACCTCATAATCCATATTGGAACTTTTCCAAGCTGTCTCAACACAACCTGTAGTTGATATATATGAAATGCAGGTTAGAGTTCTCCCTTCAAAGTTGAAATGATTCATTCTCCACATGTTGTTACGTTGAAATACACACAAGTAGGTGTCAGTGTTGACTTCATCTTCACTAAAGTTTTTAACCCGTATACCGTTAATTTGAATCGGTGGTAGAATGTTAAAAGCACATAATTGCAGTAATTTCACTTATTTGAGTATTCCCATTTTAAGCCACTTCATACTTAAACTCCTGAATAATTCAGGGAGAGAACATTGTGCTTTTCACTGCACTACATTTATTTGACAGTTTTCGTGAGTAGTTACTTCACAGATAAATACTTAAATCACAAAACACATGATGAGCTTATAAAATAACAATTAGAATAGGGATAGGACAGATAAATTGTTAATATTAGCTCCATGTTGACCAGCTGCAACTGTAGAATGCTACTTACGTATTAATGCCTCACTAATATAAATCCTGTAATATATTATTGTATAAAACCTACCTGGTAATTTTCTGCGGAATTACTACTTTTAAAATTTAAGTACATTTTTCTAATATTACTTATTTACTATACTTAAACGCTTAACATGTAATATTTTAGCATTACATAATCTGTTCAGTTTTGTACTTTCATCATCCCAAATGTTTCAAAATCAGAGAAATGTGTAATTTTCATTCGAGGTAACAGTGCATTTCATCTTGTCGCTAACTTCCGGAGAGACACCAGTCAAACTGTGAGGAAGAAAGTTGTCAAATGTGACTAACGGTAACGAGAATAAAACATAAATACATTACGCTGTGCATTAACATTTCTCCCTGAGGCACCTCAGACGGATTTTCATCGATAAAAGTTTAACAGTGAAGACAACAACCTCCATGATCGCACACTACTTCAGAACGTCATCGCACTACATCGACTACGTACGAATTACATATGGATACTGCATTTAGCTGTCATTTCAATGCATTTCAATACTCTACTTTATATTCCTATGCAGTATTACTACCTTAGATTAGAGAAAAGGATCTAAACCAATTATTCGGCACGTGTGGTGGTGTATTATTTATCCTATATTTGTTAGTATTGTATTGTATCCAGAACAGGGAAGACCCAACAACCATCGTCCATCAACATTTCACAATAACAGACTTGTGAGATCTTTTTTAAATTGCACTTTAAATGTACTTTTCAGAAGCAGGTTATTTTACTCAACTAAACAATTCCATTTAGACACATGAAGGATTGCAAATTTTGTGATATGCTGCATGTTTGTAGTCAAAGAATTAAATCCTATTTATTAAAATGGAGGATGTCGTATTGCTAAGTGTTTTCACATTGATAACAGGATAATACTTCATAAAAATTCAACAAGTATAAAAACATTTAAATAAGCAAAATTCAGGTTTGTAAATTAAAAATGCAAGATTAATTGGCATCTGGTAGCTCTTGCCAGTATGCGCCTCTTATGCCTCTCATAAAAATCCTTTTGATTCTACTGTACATGTAAGCATTGCTTTGTTTATGTGGAAGCTTTCAGCTCTTAGGTTTTAACAGGGTACACCATAAAGAGCATTCTTGTTATTGTCTTTCCTTCAGGAGCTGATGACTGAGCTAATTCGCTTTAGTTTTCAATGCACTGGGGAACACATTGCCAAGCAATGATAAGCTTTGTAGGAAGAGTAGAGAGATGGAGGGGGAAGAAAAGCAATGGCATCTATCAGAATTTAAACCTCTTTGCTTGAAACTGTGTTCAAATAATAAAGCAAGCAGCATGTCTTTCCAAGAGACTAGGAATAATTTCTGGTTTCAGTGGGGGGTTCATGACTCTGTGTGTATGTGTAAAATATGTCTTGAGGGGATTGGTATAAAGTTAAACTGGGTGAAGTAGAAATATTTTACTCATCAGCTTTGCAGTCACAGAGTTTGCCTCGGCTAGAACAAAACTGCTGAAGCATTTAGAGAAAATTAACCCCCCATCCTGGCAGCCAGATGTGACTGGATTCTGATGAGTGCACACGAGTGGGCAGAGAAACCAAGAGACTGTGAAATTCCTGTCAGGCCCGTGTACTGCAGAATGGGCTATTGACTGCTTTCTCTATTCCCCTCCATCATTCTTCTTGAACACTGCCATTAATTTCCTCTCCTGCCTTACCAATTCCTTTTCTCTGCCTTCTCTCCCCCTAGCTCTCTTTGTTGCAGAAGAGGATGCACAAAGCTTTGGTGAAATACTTCAAACAACGCAGCCTCTACAGCCAGGCTGAACTGGACCGGTGCCAGGCTCTTTCTCAAGAGACCGACCAGAAAATAAAAACAGCCCAGGTATTTGTGCGTGTACATGTAAAACAGGATGGGAAAAAAAACTTCACCAACTGTCACCATTCATTTAAATGGTAAATCCCTTTATTCGGCTTCTATTCCAGAGTAGGTATTCTACCAGATGGGAGCGTATTCTTTTGCATACTACAGTAACTCCATGTTATGCTTTGCATTGTTTGAGCCTCATCCGGCTAGTCGGTTGCCTTGTGTCTTCTTGGCTAAGCAAGGGCAGCCAGGCAAACACCCACCGAGGCTTTGCGTCTCCCTGCTATGGTGGAGCTAAGGACACCACTCTTACATTTCAGTCTATACATTCACTCATCAGATCGCAGACCGATGTGATGGATGATGTGTCCGCTAGAGTGCCTATGCAGTGACTCCGGGTCTGAGGCTAGCTCTGCCTCCCCACATGACTCTGTACACAATGTGACCAAGCACACATTTTGCTTGGTCACATCGCATTAACATTTGAGCCTTTTTCCCGTTTAGCAGGGGCATTTGCGACTTTAATGGCTAATTCGGAGCAAGTTCATTACACCAACGGAAGATATCTGTGTTGCAGCATCTTCTTTGCGAATAGAATCACCTTCTGTCTGTCTTGCAGAAGAGTAGCAGCATATTCTGCAAGGTTGAGAAGTAAGGATCTTCATTTAGGGGATAATCGGTGTCTAATCTGTGCTGTGATGTGAGATGAGGTCAAAGCGGACAGAGAGACAGTGATGAATCTTTATGAAATGCCCTGTCCAGCTTTACCGCAGAGCCAGGTGGCATGTAACCATACTATGAACTACTTCCACCCTTTTTACTTCCTCTTTATCTTAACACAAGGGCATATCAAACTCTCAACTATTCATGTTTGTCAGTAGTTTTTGTGTTGTCTTTATTTGTTAATTTATTGTTCACCAATTCAAATTCAACTTCATTAGATATGCTGGAGGCAAAATATGCTCAGATTTGATTAGAGGTTTTCCAGGGGAGTGCCCAATGAAAATACTATTAAGTGGTTTCCTTCTCAGTTCCTCCTCCTCTGACTGCTGACATGTTTTTTTGATGGGTATGGTCCAGACATTACAGGGAGCAGCCATGTCTCACTGGCCCAGCCTCAAAAGGCCCCGGCAGATCAGATCAAGGCAGGGAGAAGTAGGGCACAGGGGGAGGAGCTATCAGAGAGCTGCAGAGTGTGAAGGACAAAAGAGCTGGTGTATTCAAGCGCACCACACCGTCACCCGTCACAGCTCAGCACAGGGTCCATCAGAGCAGGCAGCACTCACTTTAAACTCATGAACAGTCCGGCTTGGTGTCTATCCTCCAGAAAGTGCACATGTAGAAAAACCTTCACGAGAAAAAAGACAGTAGAGATTATTAGTTTGTAAGCATGCACAAACACACACAGTCTGCATGATTACCAATGTATTAAGACCTTTAACAGTATGCATTTAGTGATAATACGTGTGGTATTTCAGAAGGTCTGTAATAAACAGAGATTCACTTTAACATCATGTATAAATTAACTTTGTAAGAAAAAATGAAAGAATGACTTCTGATGGCTGATAGCAGTTGTAACAGGAGTGAAAACAGGCTGAATCCTGACGAGGCCCATGCTAATCCATCATGTCCACTTAACCCCATGAGCAGAACATAAGCGAGGTCAGGTTGGCGCTTTCACGGCTAAGGCGTGCTCGAATCAGACACCAAATGGCAGTTTGCTTAACAGTAGCTTGAGGGTAGGAAGGCCGGGGAACCCTAGGGTGGGCGGGTTGGAGTGGGTGGGGGTTGGTGGTTGGAGTTGGGGGGGCGGTGGGGGCGGCAGGCTGTCATCCTGTTACACTCCTGCCAGAACTGGCAGTTCAGCTTTGTGTTCTGCGAGTTTACACTAGGGATGGCATAATTGACAATGGCTAACAGCGGAGAGCAGTGCAGAGCCTTGTTGAATGGCCAGTAATGATTGGAGCAGACGCCCACTGCCCCAGTCCCAGGGGACAGTAATCCAAGATCCTGTTGCTGATATAATTGTTAGTCAGAGAATTTCTGCATGGCTAGGCCGGTTCAGATTCCCAAGCTGGTTGACAGTGCCAGGCAGTTTAATAGAAAAACTGGATGCTGAGGTTTTTAAAACAGAAGAGCACTGAACCTGGACATGGTTCACCAGGAGCCTCTTGTTCTCCTTCCCCACAAAAATAAGAACAAGATGGTAACTTTACTCTCACAATTGAAGATCCACCAGCTGTGTGTGGGATGTACACAGAGTGAGGAGATTGTGTTATTGCCTTTCGACAAAAAAAGGCATTTCCTTAATTAGCTGATTTCCATTTCCCATTTTTTTGTGTGTTTGTCCCTTATTTAAGCAGGAGAGGTTGTCAGAAGAAATTCAGCTCATCTCTGCGTTCCTGCAATCCTTGACGGATGACTCTACTACCACCAATGATGCCGGGGTGAACAAACAAGCCAGTCCGGATGCCGCTGGATCGAATAAGTAGATGCCTTCAGTTCGAATAGCAGTGTAATTGGACATTCACCTGTACCAGACAACTTACTTACCCTAGCACGCTTCACTATTCCCCCCTCTTTACTTGCAGCAAATCCATAACAATGAAACAGGTGACTTTCATGCTGCTGTCAGGACTGATCTAATTTTAGCTGGGTGAATGATTGCAATTGGCTTTGCCTCATCAGATAATTAATCTATGTCACCATTAATTGGAAAAGAGAATAATTACAGGCAGTGTTGACAGAAATTCTACGCTTCTCCAGATTCCAAGATCTAATTACAACTAGTGAAACCCCGTGACCTTAACTAGCACTTAGTACACCTTGGCCACCTTGACCATGCCCATGTGAAGACCACCGTCTCTTTGAACGACCCTGTTTGTGTTATCGCGCCGCGCACTCCACTCGCCTCACTCTCTCAAAGCTGTCTCCCTCAATCACTTTTCAATATTCAATCTTAATTTTGTGGAAGTTTAGCATTTTCAATGAGCTGGAGATGAATGATTAATGAATAAATTTAAATGCTTCATTTTGTCCATGGATCATTAGTTAAGTCCTTTGTGGGAAGGACCTGAGAAAGGAGTGAAAATTATTGAGACATTAGCCTGAAGCAATCCAGGGGTAAATAGTGTGCACAAAAGGATGTTGTGTGCGCACTATCCACTGGCTTTCTAAAGAACCCTGGGGAAACACTGTTTTCAAATTGGAATCTGAGCTGAATCACATTTAGTTCTTGTAGAAAATTGATTTTTGTTTCATCATGTTTCAGCAATGTCATAATAATGGTACACAACCTAATGCATGTTTCATAACAGACTCTAAAAGTTAAGTAAAATGTTTCTGGGTGAACAAAAATCTCGCCATGATGATTACATATTTTCAATTTGGTAAATAATAATTATATAATCTTAGAAAGAGTACACATGCTGATTATTTTCTTTGCAGCTTTAGTGGTTTCAAGGTCAATGCTTGTAGGCTGCTACTTAGAAATATGTGTTGCACTCAAATTCTGTCTGTGTCTGGTTGATAGAGACGCTGTTGTTTTGTTGATACGCCGGGTGGCTCGTGGGGACAGAAGGGGGCAGTGCGAACACAACAACCTTAGACAGACATAATTGACTGCAACATGGTCCAGTCTAGTATCTTAACATTGCCATATCATGTCATCTTAAATTAAGGAAGAATATTTATTAAACCAATTTAATAATTACAAATACTTGGGCTAATAAATGTATTAAGTAATGAAATATTCAAACTTTCATAGTCCCTTATTTGCGAAAAAAGTTTTTTTTAATCAAGCTTTAAACTTAAATATATCATATAATATTTTGCAGTCACAAAATTTCAAGCATAATTGCTCTAATGCGGTACCTCTTACCTCAAATACTCGCAAAGTCGTGATGCCACTAGATCTCCAAAAGCACCTTGTAGAGAAAAATGTTCGGTCCATCTCATATTCCTTACTGACTATGTGGTAATATCTCAAATAAAAGTGCCTCCCTAACACATTTATCTACTCTCTTTGCATCTAATCAATCCCCTAAATATATGAAAGTGAGCCACAACTAGATGTCATCACATTTATCTGCAGGCGTGCCTCAAAACGCACACACCTCAATGCTGCTACTCTAAACGATGGTGGACTGCGGAAATACTGATGGGGCTATTTGACAGCTCGAATGTATTTTATTTATGTTAGAGGGTTGTTTTGAAAGGATGAGGATGAAAAATACAGCACAAGCCTTACTGTGTTGTTGTATTTTGTGATACATAAAAGCTGGTTTAGAGGATTTTTTGAGGTTTGGATAAAAGCATTTTTTTAGCAATGGATGTGTTGGGAAAATCTGATTTACAGGCAGAATGATTCTCAATTTCAGCCTGGTGCCACCATGCAAATGATGGGCCCGTTTCCTTTGGCTTCACCTCAGTGATCACATCTGATCACTGAGGTGAATCCAAGTGAATCAGGGCAACGTTCTGTCTTCTCAAGCTAACCCAAACTCTGTTTTTAGAACTTTC
>JAPXVT010000004.1:18958945-18974246 GCA_029823135.1 Acanthurus reversus | reverse complement strand
AAGGTCAGCATCAGCAGTAGTACCAGCTACTACTTCTTCTGTATCTGCACAGCCTGTACAGCCTTACTACTATGTTATACCAACTGTATACTATCTCAACACTGCAGAGGTCAGATAAGACATGCTGAATGCAGCAACAGTATGAAAGCTACTCATAAGTGGAAGAAGATCTGAAGTGCTTTAAAAAGGGCCTTTAATAAGGATGCCAAACATGCTTTAATAAAGCCACATTATGACAGATGCAAGGCCATGGAGCACAGTAGATTTAGTGTTTTTTTTTCTGGGCTCAAAATCAAGACTGGTAGATTCCTCTCTGAGCAGCTTTTTGTTCATTTTGGTTAATCCTGTGTATGACAATAGATTAGAAAACAAGTTCAGCACAAATTACTCTATCAGCTTTACCTTTGTGGCCCAGCATCACAGCCAGATGAAGAGGTGTATTTCCTGCAAGAGAGGCATGTTCAGTGATCTCATGAATACCTACACATATGAATAATGACGTCAATAACTACACAAATTAAGAGATACCCGTTAAGTAAATGCATTTAAACAAAAAACTTAAAAGTTAATCAGGTCATGTCAAAGAGCTCACCATGTACATCCTTCTGAGAGATGCTATGGGTCCTGATGAGAGAGGAGAGTCGACGCACATCTCCCTTGAACACGCACTCATGAACGGGGAACTCCAAGTCCTCACTTGTCAGGATTATTGGGTTCTTGTTATTATCATTGACGACAGTGTCAATAGATGAATTGCCGTTAATGTTGTTTGCATTGAGCTGCTGTTGCTGCTGCAGTACCGAGGTTTTGACTGATTTCTGAAAAGCCTTGTTTGATTTGAAATGGTTACTGGTGCCGTTAGGGATAGTCCCGTTTGAGGTCTCATCGTATGTGTCCATTATCTCCTCATTTTTGTTGAGCTTGTTATGGTCCTTTCGCATGGTGCGTATCTTCTCACCTGTCATGATGTCTGTTGTACGTTTACGTTATCAGGCTAACTCACGTTAAAACGCTGGGCAGCAGAATGCAACGTTCAAGAAATGGCGTAAATCTTACAACCAGTCAGTTTGGAAAACATCCGTAGAAATAATTTTAAATGAGCTTCTGAGCAATTTACGCCAACAGTTACGCTTTCTCGTGGCTGGCTGTTCTCTCTTCAAATAGCGCTACACCTGCTGCAACATTAGCATTCTCTCCCAGCGAGCGTTAGCTAGCTAGCCCACAATAAAAAATGAATAGGGTGGGTGCGGCGATAAAAACAGAAAATAATGCTAAACATAAAAGAACACACACTCACTAAATTAACACACAGCTATGAATAAGGACGACGACCAAACGGCTACATCGTTGTGTCTTCTATCGCTCCTTGAAAATACGTCTTGAAATGTTATCGATTCAGTTTGCTGTGCGGCAAAATTCAGGCGAACGGCAACAAAATGCCAGCTGAGCTAACATATTTGCTAGCTTGTTGAGTGGCAAATCTCGCGAGACAATTTAGCTCGGACGCGGGTTCATGCATTTCACGTCATTTTCATGAGACGAACGCTTATTTCATCGCAAGCAAGCAGCGGGCTAGCTAATAAGCTGCGTAGTTTTCCAGAATGGCGAGCGCTAAGAAGGGGAAGAAAGTTGTAAATCAAGAGGAGCTTCGGCGCTTGATGAGGGAGAAACAAAGACAAACAACAGAGAAAAGGCGAGTCGAGTCTCCGTTCGCTAAATACAACAGTCTCGGGCACCTTAGCTGCGTCCTGTGCAACGTGCAGGTGAAGTCGGAACTACTGTGGCCAACTCATGTTCTTGGAAAACAGCACAAAGACAAAGTTGCTGAATTGAAGGGAGCGAAAAGTCAACCGGCGATACCACAGAGTCAACCAGTGAAGAGGAAAGCACCGGATACGGAGGACGTGAACGGGAAAAAGGCGAAACCTTCGTCGGGTGCTGGCCACTCAGCGCCAGGGCTAGCAGGAGATTTCTTTGAGAAACCCAGCGAAAAGGAAGCGGTTTCTACTCAAAAGTCTGCAGGTTTAAGTCTGCTGGCTGGGGTTTATGATGGGGACGATGATGAAGACGATGCCGACGAGGCAGGTCAGTCAGGAACATCAAACCCTCCATCTCAACAGCCAGAAGCTGCAGGACTACCGGCTGATTTCTTTGACAGCTCCATCCCGTCCACACCAGCCATCGCCCACTCAGGATCCATTCTCAAAGCAGATGTGCAGGAGAAAAGCACAGAAAAGAAAGACAACACAGCCGAGGCTCTACCTGAGGGCTTCTTCGACGATCCTGTAAGAGATGCCAAAGTGCGCAACGTGGACGCACCCAAGGATCAAATGGACAAGGAGTGGGAAGAGTTTCAGAAGGAGATACGACAGGTGAACACAAAATCTGAGGCCATCGTGGCAGAGGACGACGAGGAGGGCCGCCTTGAACGTCAGATTGATGAAATTGATGAACAAATTGAGTGCTACAAGAGGGTTGAAGTGCTGAGAGACAAGCGGGATGTGGTGAAGAGCAAGCCTCTGCCCAGAAAAGATAAACACATGGAGACAGATACCAGCAATGAGGAGAAAGAGGAGGATGAAGAGGAGCTGCTGGGACTTTTGTCACGGGACTGGAGGGCTAAAGGGGCTCTGTCTTAAGTCTCTCTAAAGCTCATACAGCTCTAAGAAAGACACCATATGTGACTGACCTCAATTTTATCCAGAATACAGAATATAACAGTTAAAGAGGGATTAGTTCTGTATAACTATGTCATCAAACCAACAACTGTAAATATGTTTGTGAAAAGATCTTTTTTTTTTGTATGTTTGACTGGATTAAATGTGATGCGGTGATGCACAAACAGTCTTGTCAAACATTCTTTTTTGGCAGTGGAAGAGGTTTTTTTCAGTTCATGACTTAAAACACCAGATGGATCACAAGTCAAATCTTTAAATGTGTGTTTATTCATTGGTGCTCACACAAAAACACATTCATAAAATCCCCCATGTACAGTAGCATGGATCCAAAAGTCTGTCATGATGGCCAAAGCTGTTACATTTTGAGCTCAACTAACCATTGTCCTGCAAAAGCAAGTAGTTGACTATGTTAAGTTTATAAATAATCGGTTCATGTTACATTATAAGCAACATGCAAAGCACAACAGAATTAGTTCAAAAATGTACAAGGTTGAGATTAAGATCATGAAGTAAATTTTACCTACCTGAACCCCTTCACAAGATAATTTGCTGAGAATACATTTAAATCATTTTTACAGAATACAACAATGTTTGAGTATGACAAATCCGTTATGCAAATACACCACTATTAGGCCCATAAAAATGGAATAAAATGAATCAAACAGTGGTGTCAGTGCGTCTTATACTACCTGTTACATATTGTGAGCTAGGTGCACTCTGTCTACTGCAACTTTATACAAGCAATATCTGTCTCTTTGTTATTGCTACATATGTCTCATGAATAACCACTTCAAAATTCTTTCTGAATGATTCAAAGTGTTCATAGCCCTTCAAATAACTACAAAACCTAATGAAAAATCAGAAAAACACAAAAACAGATACATGTACAGGTCAACTAAACACGGTTTCAATCAAAATGTAGCAATTAACCAAAGGTAAAAAAAAAAGGGGGGAAGAACACTGAACAGAAAGAAACCTGAAACTTTGTTCAGTTTAGAAAAGAACATACACGAGTCTTTACTTCTACGCTTATTTGTTTAGGCAAAGTTAGGACTCTCTAAAAACCAAAGACTTGCACAAATTTTCTGTTTTCAGTAGTCATTTGTAAACATTCAGAAAACTTTATCTAGAGGTCTATAAATAAGGTTCAAGTGAGCGGTACCACATGTTTGGGTTGATGGGAGCAATGCAACGACAAAGCTTTAAAAGAAGCTAAATACACGACAAGATGAGACAGATTGCTTCAAAAACAAACAAAACACAAGTGAAGGAAAACAAGTATGAGAAAAATGGGATTCAAAATAATTAACAACACTTATATCCATGTTTTTTTTTCCTCCATACTAACCCTGGAATTTGCTAAAATAAGAGCTTAATATTTTGCATACGTGTACTCAAATGATCCGCTTTAAAATTTACGCTCATGTTTGGTGGAAGAGGTTGTGTTGAAATGGGGAGGGCAGTGAGGAGGGGGCATGCCAGCGCCACTGTTCCACAATCAGTACGATAAATAGTCACGAAAGTGCAGCAATTACAGAGGAGGGTTGGGATCGCTGAACCCCCAGACGCCGCAGGGTCTTCCAATACTGTTCACTGCTGTCAACACTAATGTGCTCACAAACCTGCAGCAGCTCTGAGCTCCTTTAGGGAGAACCTCTGGTCCCCGTTGCTGTCAAAACACTTCATGGTACTAGCACTGGGAGTTGATGATCCAAATATTTTACTAAGGTCATGGTGGGTCAGTCCGAGTGATTTACGTCCGACGCCTCCCTGCTGGAAGATGTCTTCCAAGTCTATGAAAAGAATGTTTAGTCAGAAAAAAATGCATATGCTTGTACAAACATAAATCCTACTGAAAATACAATACGGAATATTTTGGAAAATACGCTTGTTTGCTTTCTTGCCGTGAAATATGCCACTCTCATGTTTAACCCTAAAAACGAAGCTACAGGTTAGCTACTGGCACAGCATAAAGACTGGAAGTGGGGGAAATGGCTAGCTTGACCCTGTGCAAAGTATACCTGACAAAACATAAACACAACACTTTTGTTTTGCCAAGTTTTAATGAGTTAAAATGAAAAGACAGAAGCGGTTTTTTTAGGCGGCAGCCAAACTAAACACCCCATCCCCCCAAATATGCATATCTGTTACCATGTAATTATGTGCCAACTATTTCTTGGCTTGGATCAGTAACTTCAAAGTCTTGTAGTAACCGTGAAGTTGCCAGGAAACCAGTTGAAGCTCACTGTACAATAGCCTTGTATGAGCAAGTATGTGTCTTTCTCAAAATGTCAAACCATTCCTTATATAAAGACTAAGACATAAACATTTGAAGTTCAAGTGTGCACCTTTCAGAGAACTGACACCAGGCAGGGAAAGAGTTTTTGGGCATCTCATCTCAGCATTTCTCCTGGAGCGGTTTACAGTCAAGAAGCGTGGATGTCTGCTTGTCTGAGGCTCTGTCAGTGGAGTGGATATCTCTGTGGAAAAAGTAAAAAAAAAAAAAAGATAAAATGTAACATAAGGCAAAGAAAACCATGCAATGAACTTCTGTATCCTACACTGTACCTTGTGTAACCGCAGGTGTTGGTTTGGGTGTTGTAGCATCATTCACCGCATCGCCTGCTGGACTTTCACTGGGGACTGGCAGTTGTGCCGCTGCATCGTTGTCCTTAGACTGTAAGGCAGAGATAGAAGATGAAATGTAAAATGTAAAATGCAGCAAAAGCGCCTTGATACCATCATGGACATGTGATGGTATCAAATGATATGTCTTCCTGGCAAAAAGTGCAGTTTTGTTTCAGCCATGGTGAAGCAGAGCGGAGTGAACTACAGAGACCATCAACCATTGCAGCTGTTAACGTAGTGGAAAGGAATCAAAGACTTTACTGTCTCGCTTTTTCCTGAGACAGAGGCAGGCTGCAGCGAAAGAGATTCCATGTATGAAGTGTTCTCCCAAACTTCAGAGTCAAGTTAAACTCGAATGTGTTGAAGAAATAAAGGGATAAGACTGGAGTTTAGTTTCACTTTCTCTTTAGTGGCAGTGTGCACCGCTACGAAAAGAGGAAAAAAAAAAAGTCAGCTAACAAAAGACCTGCTGAACTGTGTGTGAAAAACTCTTCGTCTCAGCAGACAAACACACTCAGTAAGCTCATGGAGGAAGAAGGAAAAAAAGAAAAATGCTTGTTAGCTCATGGAGTGGTCAAAAAGACGTTACTGGTAGAAAATGACTTTGTCAGTCAAAGTGGACAGGTGACTCAATTTTCTTCATTGCCAGAGACAAAAAAAAAGAAAATTATTTCAGATGCTTATACAGGAAACAAAGCAATGTCAGTGAAATTTGATTAAAAACAAGCAAAAAAAGATAAAAGGCAGCATTTTTCCCAAGTCTTGATTTGTCTTTAAAAAAAATCTTGCAATAATTGCCATACCGTGCACTTAATACCGCGGTATTATCATACGGTGAGTTTTACTAATACTATACTGTTAGCTAAAAGATATTTGAAATTGACCAGCAAGAGTAATGGAATGTTGTTCAAAAAGTAATGGATAACAAGTTAATACAGTTGGATAAATTAAAAAATTAACTGTGAAAACAGAGAGCTACAAGTACAGAATAAACACTTGCAGTTGATGTTTAGAGGTCATCACAATGCCGCAATGGCTCCACTTTTACAATGCAAAAATCAAGTGTGACGCTTCACATTACTTACACTTTGCTTTGACTTGTTCTCTAACAACATCACTCTCTGTTGAAGGTCTGCAACTGTGGAGAGGAGGACGTGGATCTGCTCATCATCCTGTGTGTGATGCAGCTCCTCTGTCTTGTTAGCCTCACTCACTGCCTTCTTCAAGTCTGTTAAGTCCTGTGACAGGAATACATCCACGTTAGATGATAGTTCAACATCTTTGAACAACAATAATGAACTTCAACAAACTCATTGGCATCTTGCTCCTAATACAAAAGCATGTGAGGGAAATCAGTTGTTAATTTAAAGAAGAAAGTCTGAGACGTGTGATCAGCTTGTCTGTCCTGTGAGGTTTGACAGGTAAACTGACATCAAGAGTCCAACTTAAAAATTCAAAGTCACAAGATCATGGAGAGCTTAGCCAACTAGCAATTCATAACTGACCGTACGATTACTGAGATCACGGTATAAAAATAATAACTAAAAGTGATTTATTTGCTGAACTTCTTTTCCCATCCTATTTTGCTTAAAAAATAAAGTGGAGAAAACATTCTGCAGTTGTCTTTGACCTAGTTTTACTCAGCAAACGAAAGCATCAAAGCTCCCAAAATAGATTGGCACTTGTTTCATGTATTATGAATGAAAACCCAACACATGGATCCAAGCAATGACGGGACCTTCTAAACCCAACGACTCTTTCGATGTAAGCCTGAAAAGAACTGTGAAGACATCCAGGCATGCTGGGTAAACAAACAAACAAATTAATCTGGCAGTGGCAAAGTCCATCACTGCTGGTTTGGATTCGTGCCACAGTTAAGCAGATCAACAGCATTTGATAGACAGAATCATCTTGGTCGTCTGTAAGAAGATTCACTTCAATTCTGAGTCTGACATATACGCAAAAGCACAACTGCAGCTATGAACTAGAAGTACAACATCAGACAACGGTGCATCCACTTATTCAGCTAATTTAATTAACACACAGCACTGTTAACTCCACTTATGTAAACACCTCTCTCCATAAATTCATACATAATAAATGAAAAAAAAAAGCTGCTTCAGGCAATACTTGCATCGAGTATAGAGATGTAAATAAAAAAAGACAAGCTGTCATACAAAATAAATGAAATCCAACTTTGCCTTCGACTCATGAAAAATCCATTGGCTTCGCTCAAATGAAATACTGGAGCTTGCAGGCCTATACTATTTACAGTCAGAATGAACACAGCTTCACATTTTCCGTGGTGATGTCAGCTGCCCAGAACACTGCTCTGACGTTTCACGAGTTCAACATACAGCCTGAAAAATCACTCAGAGGGGTAAGACTGCTCTCGACTCAGATGCCTCCAAAAATCGCAGTAAACACTAGTCCCTATTGTTTATTCATTCTGAAACACAAGTGGATGATTGAATGTACACTTACTAGATGTAAAAAAAAGTTACATAAACAACAGTTACTCTGCAAGGCCAGACAAAACAAAAGATTAAAATTCAACCAACAGAAAAAGAAAGATCTAAACAAAAGAAGGAAACATGAGACTTAGCATGAAGATATTTGTTTGGAGCCCTGAAAGAGATGTTTAGATTTGCAAGCCCTCATGTCCTTTTTAATCTGAGCATTTTGTCACACCAACTGTCAAAATAAGAAACTATTTCACAGATTTCTCACAGCAATCTCTTTTACCGTCGTCTGCTTTGACTCGTCATCTTTCTGCTGAGTTTCAAAAGCAGCCTGCATCGTCTTCACGTCATGCTGAACACTTGTTAGTGTGCTGCCAATTGTAGCGACACTCTGGAAAAGAAAGTACACTATTATTACTAATTACCAATATTAATACATTTACAAGTGAAAGTTGTTAAAGTTACTGTAAGTGATTTACACTTTGTTAGAGTAAGTATTAAATAGCTCCACATTCTGACAGCCTTCACTGATGAAAGAGTTCGGTCAGTAATGTCAAAGTCTCTCTGTTCTGCAGTAAACAGAAATGACATTTCTGGAATCCTCTCTCCTGATTGGACGACAGTGGGAGCCAGATACCAGAAAATGTCTCTTCTGTGTACTGCAGAGCAAAGGACCCATGTTACTGACAAAACACTCATACAAATGATGTCTGTCTGAATGTAGAGCTCTTTCACACTTAATAAAAAACTTTTGGGAAAAGAAAATGTGAATACCACTTACAGCAACTTTGAGTCAGAAATGTCAATTATTGGTCCTTTTTGCTTTGCTTTACCTTTTGAAGCTCTTCAACTGTAGTGGGAAGACTGATTAAATCTGCAGCTGATTTCAAGTTGGCCTTTAAATGGTTTACTGCCGAGTCCAGCAAACTGATCTGCAGGGGTAAAATGACACAACAGGTTCAGTTTCATCTCTTAGACAGGATTACCAATCTATTAGCAGAGCAGGCTGCTCCACAGATGCAAAGACGGTGACTTCTCTATTTTTGAGTTGAAAAAACAGAAATCAAAATATTAAACAAAAGAATAACTGGTGGAATAAGTTACTGTTAAATTTCAGTTTTCTCTTATTTGGGAAAAAAGTGCATTATGGAAATCTTGAATAAAATGCTTTAACAGTGACACCTGCAGGGCAGGCAACAGGGGAGAGGGCAGCCAGTCTGTGTGTGTGTGTGTGTGTGTGTTTGATTCTTTATGTGCACAGTAATATGTAGGTATGTAAGAAAGTATCAAAAGAAATCTTTGCTTTGTATTACTGTGAGAACAATTAGCATTTTTGTATCACTACTGCAGTGTATGCAATTGCATATTTAACAGCGATTCTCAAATGTAAAGAATAAAAAGTACAAGCATTGTAACCTCATCGTCGTAATTCAACCAACTTCTCTGGTTAGTGTGTGAACGTGTGAATGTTAATGTGGCTTCAAAACCTCTCTGTGATAAAAAAAAAAAACAACAACTGACCTTTCTGTTCATTTCTGTCAGGTTGGACCAGAGTTTGTTCAACCCCTTGTCCCCGTTTTCAATGTCGTCAAGTTTTCTCTCCTTGTTTTTCAGGTCCTCACTTAGTTTTGGTATTTCGCTTGATGAAACCTTCTGGCTGGATTCCACTGTTATAAAAACATTACAATAAGTTAATATTTGTTTTATGACTGTATAACTTGCATATAAGAGGTTAAAGTTTTATCAGGGCAGGGACCTGTTTATGATTGTCACCAGGTAATTTAGTGTGTGTGTGTGTGTGTGTGCGTCTGTGTACGTGACAGTAAGTCTTACTGCTGTGCAGCTTTTCTTTCAGTGCGTCTAGATCTTCTTTCAAAGCAATCTGCATCCATATGAGTCCAGCACAGGCCATAACGCAGGCAGCAAGTATGATGAACAGAAACAAGGGGTAGCACACATTGCAGCACTGTGTGTAGCTTCTCCTGCAAGAAGAAGAAACATGATAATGTTGGATATTATAACGGCACAGCCTCTTCCATTATTGATGAAGGAGATATTTTCAGAAGACTGCATGCTCTGTCATGGGAATTATGAAGATAAATACTGCTGCTTCAACACATATGGGTGCCTTTTACATGCGATGTCATCATATACTCATGCTGAGAGTTATACTCATTATTTATAATTTGGCAAACATCTGCCTTTAGAAAGAAAAGCCTGACCACCTTCTAGTGAGCAAGATGTTACATGCTTTAACTTGAACATATAAATATTGATAATTCTCTTTCTTTTAAGCTCTGCACATGACCACGTTATAGATTTTTTCCCCTTTAAGCAGCGGAAAATGCTCTCTTGGTAAAGCATATGACAAAGTGCTGGAAAACGTTAAGATTTCACATTTTTAATTTATTTCTTCAGCACATTTAAACAAGGATAAAAGTGTACTTTGAAGTACAAGGTGCCAGCCAGTGGATACCTAATTATGTATAAAATTAAATGGCAGCCCCACCAATTACACAACACTTTCAAATAGCACATATACATTGGAAAACAGCTGGCTGTTAATAAAACCAGAGTTCTTGAACACAATTGTTTTTACTATCTTTTTTAATAAGTTTACTTTGTTTACAGTATCCTTTTAACAAGTTTACTTTAACCTGATATCAGGTAATATCAATATTTTCTTTCTATCAAGTTTCATGCAGAAAGTTCCTGACGTCACTGCGTGAACAAAAACATGCACATAGCGTTGCATAACAAAACGGTATTAATCTGATCACTCACTTCCCAA
Organism: Acanthurus reversus; assembly: GCA_029823135.1. Lineage (NCBI taxonomy): Eukaryota > Metazoa > Chordata > Actinopteri > Acanthuriformes > Acanthuridae > Acanthurus > Acanthurus reversus. Next base: position 18,963,687 of record JAPXVT010000004.1, on the reverse strand, counting down.
AGTTTGTTCCGCTGCTCAGGTTGTTGAACTCATCGTCGTCCGAGCTTGACTCGGACTCTGAGTCCGGCGGCTCGGTTCGGAGAAGCCGGTGACCGGACCCCTTTTTGGTCTTCTTCCTCTTACTGTCCCCGAGTCCGATCAAGGCATTCAACTCCTTCCTCTTCTTCATCTTCTTCTGAGGGGTCAGCGAACCCGCCGAGCCCGATTTAAACCCGACTAAATCCAAAGTTTTGTCCAGCTTGGTAGATTTTGTGGTTATGTCGTAGCTAAGCTAACTTAATACTCTCTTGCTAGCTTAAATTTTAACCACAGGTTACTAACGAATGAACACACATCGGACTTTGCCGGTTGGTTGCCTCGTTGACTTAACGTTGAAGCCAATGCAGGAAAATACTCAACAGCCGGTCGGCATGACATTACTCATCTCGCGAAGCATTTTTAAAGCAACTTTTTTTTACAAGCTACAGGGTTATTACATTCAATACGTTAGCTAAATCGGCTAGCGTTAGCATCTGACACCTTGCTAACGGTAACGTTAGCAAAAAACGGCTCTATATCGTTACTGAGCTGTCACATCGTCTTGGTAAGGTTTAAAAATACTCGCCCTTATGTCGCTTATTTTTCCACCACCGAAAAAACAAGTATTCAATAAGATAATTAGAATAAAACCTACCTACTATAAAATCAAAATATGCGACACTGTATTTCCAGCGATCTCCGCTGCTGCCTGTATTGTTTGGGCAGGGCGTCCAAGTATCCGCGCAGCTGATTGGTGCAAAGAGCGGCTACGACTTCCGGTACTCTGTTCTGTCACGGAACGACGCACGGTGCACGAGCACCCACCAAGCGCCCAGCGAGACGCACGTCTCTGCAGCGCAATGTGAGAAACAGGGGAAACTAAGTAAATAGAATGAGCAAAAGTCGAAAATTAGATGGTGACATTTTAGAAAAAAAGACTTGTCAGGTTTAATTAGCTAAAAATATCAAGAAAGGCTCCCGCCGTGCAACCGTGCGTCAGCATTACCATTGAAACAATGCGAGATATGAAGCCAAACCTGCCTCTGTAGATTAAATAGCTGTCATTTCTTGTCAGTTGCCTAATAGCCAGTTCTAAGCCAAACAACCTACCGCCAGTACTTCCTTGTGTGAAATATCTTTTAATACACCCTTTTAAAGAAAATTAAATTGAGACCCGCCTTTACTTCATTTGGATTTCGCACCTCATTTGAGTGTATGAAGTATTTTTGTACTAAGCTCATTTAAACCACCAGGGTAATTTTTCTTTTATCCTGAGGCCAATTTCAAGGTCCAGTGAAATAATCCAAATGAAAAGCAGGTCATCTTATTGTTATGCGTTCTGTTTTATTGTTATGTGTTCTATTCACTTTTGTCTTTTGGCAAAGGGCTATTTGATTTTCAAGGACTGGTTGTAAAAAAACAAAAACAAAACCCTGTGTTGGTCTCATTTGATATGTAACAGTGTTGTCAGATGTCTGGCCATTACTTTGACTACTTTACTCTATGGGTTTTAGCATAGGTGTGTCCTATTGTGATATATGTTGATATTAATAGTTAATATCTTGGCTTATTATGATTTCCTACCATGTTGCTAGCCTTCATTAAAGCCATCTTATTATTTTGCTATTGATCAGTATGTGGATTATTTGTCAGTCGCCAGTGAAAAAAGTGCTATACCTCTTCATATTGCTTACACTTTTAGTTTATAGTTTTGTAAATAAGAGAAAAACATAAAAAAATGAGCATTTAAGAGGCTGGGACTGCCACATTTGTGACATTTTTCATTTATAAATTACCCCAATGATTACTCATGTTTAAAAATAATGTAATTAATTCACAGTACTTTGGCTATTTGTTCATTTGAAAAATCAAGGTGTTACTAATTTGCACATACTGATAGATCTGAGGTCATCCCTCAGGTGTTTGTCATCTTTATGTCAGTGAGTTTTGATGTTTACGTAATATTTTGAAGAATGCACCACATTCTCTGAAACATGATTTAATTTTTTGTTTCACTTTGCTTCTTCCAGCAGGGGTCTGCCAGAAATCCAGCTGACCTGGAGCGCTATTGGGCTCACCCAGCAAGACGCATGAGCTGAGTGGAAGCGGGGTTGCCACAGACTGGCCTTTAGCTCTTTTTCATTGAAAACGGACTCCCACTGACCTGCGTTTGGCTTTGAAAATATGCTCCTTTATGTGCCCGGACCCCCCATACTACCACAGCACAATACTAATAATAATGACACCGAATTAAAATCTCCACACTGGACCAATTTACGAGCACACAAAGGGACTGAGATGCTCCTCAGCATCGCAGTATGAGTTTTGTTATTGAGTTGCAGGAGATGAGGCCCACTGCTGATGCTTTATTATCCTCAGAAAAGAATCTCTCAAGGCAATGCTGGTCAGTTCACAATAATAGCATGATGCCACCCACAGAAATACAAAGCTAAAGTTATTATAGTTTAGTGAGACTGATGTGCCTGCCCTATTATTTAAGAGCATTAAACTGGGAGGCAGCTACTGCATTGTTTTGAATGTATTTACTGTGAATCCAGCAGCGTCATGCAGGTAGCAGAGCAAAATTCAATCAGTGGCTCGTCTCCACTAAGAACACCTGGGGAGGGGACAAGCATCACGCTGAGGGCCTGCGCAGACCCCCGCTAGCAGGAAGATGCAAATCAAAGCATCAGAGGTGTTTCATCTCTACACTGGTGTCTCAGGTTTTTCATCTGGTGTTAAGACTGAAAGGATGACACTTCAACTTATGGCTCCTCACATCTACAGCCACGAGGTAGGGAGCATTAGAAGCCCACGACTCTGATTACCACAAAAACACTTGTTTTCGCACTTTGTTCACAGCAGGGTTTCTCTTATTCTTACCAGGAGTGATTCCTGCAACTGTCAGGCAGGGAGCAGCCGTGGGTTCTGACAGGGAATGTAAATAGTGGTGGAATGATAGGAAATACTGAATAGAATTGACTGCTATTTGAAGGCTTTCATCTGACATGGCAGACTGTGTGAATACAGATCATCATCAGTTGGAAACAGGACTGCTGTTAGAATACCAATTACTCTAACCAGGCAGGTTTTTATTTGCTGTTTACTTAGAATGTGTCAGCCGTTATATTGGATGACTCAACGAGTAGACACAAACACTTATCATTAAATATATGCTAACTGATGGATGAGATGTGAACCACGCTGGGACTTATGGACTTTTATCTCTGACAGCCTCCGTCTGATGCAAACACTTAATTTACAGTAAAGTATGAGCTTTGCTCCAGTCTGATTGTTCTTTCTTGATTCCTTTATTCGGTTTTTGTTGATAAAATTCAACAATGTGTATATTTTAGTAGACCTCAGACTACATTTTTAAACCCCATCTACTGCCATTCATCTTGAAACAGAGTATAGAAACACTGTAGGACTCATGAAAGTTGCTGGGATAGGTAATTCCCCCTTCTAAAGAGAACGTCTGCATTTATTTTGTCAAAAATCATTGGACAAAAGTTATCACGCGTAAAAAAATGGTTCCTTACAAGTGCTGCTTGCCTAGCTTGAATATTAGCATGAAGACAAATTTTGTCACAGATGTTCTTTTTAACCAACGTCACATTTTCCGGTACTTTCTGTTTTTTTATTGAATGTGGACAAAATGTAAACAAACATGACACCTCATAGATAAAGCTGTTTCATGAAAAATGTGTGGGGTTTATGTCACCTTTGTGGCCAATGTTGACAAAGGACAATGACGTGTAGTAACACTGGTATGATCCTTGAAGGCCCTCAATGCATATTTTCTTAATAAACACATTCTTACTATGAGGAGTAGGGACCTGCATGAACGCACAGATAATTCTCAAATTTATTTATTTAAATGTGAAATTGTAATTTAATTTTGTTTTTTTCAAATCAGAGGCTCATGCCTTTGCTTTTTGTGTATAGACCTGAAGTTGTGATATGACATCACATGGTTTTTAGCTCATGTTGCCAGGCAACTGTCAATCAGATCTGATCCAACACGCACAGAATAGTAGATGGAGACTTCATCGGTTTAACAGAAAATTTATATAGATTTTTCCAAACTTTAACTTTGAATGTTGCCTGTTAGTCATGAATTTTTAATGTTAGAGAGACAGAAGATTTGGAGCCAAGTTTGCATTCGCATTAATGCTGCAATGAGAGTAAGAGTGCACTGATTCAATTAGTGTGTTTATGTTGTTTAATGAAAATCAATTGAATTAGTTAGTCTGCTTAAACTATATTTGATGTTATTTTTCTAACTGCTGTGGTGTGAGGAGGCCAGTCATCTATCAGCAGCATATCCACAACATAATACATTTGCTGCTGACACCCTGAATTGTGACATGAGAGTAGAGTGACCCAAAAAAATACGAACTTGTCAAAGCTGAGAGTGATCTGTGGTATTGAAGTGACCCCGTTCTACATGTCTCGTGTCAGTCAGCCAACAAAAGTGTTCGACGGGGGATCAGCAGGGGGCAATGTTCTCACATCAAACAATCCTCGACATGCAGCATGAAGGCAACACTTGAGTCAAGGACAGAAGATCTCAGAATCACTGGCTCGGCTCAGTCTGATGGCAGTAATGCAAATATTTTCTCACATCCAGCACAGCGGTCATCATAGATCATTTCTGTGCCTTTAATATCGACTGTGGTATCCTGTGTGGAGGTCCAGTGTTTGTAAAGGGCCTGTACACT
>JAPXVT010000004.1:18867705-18884425 GCA_029823135.1 Acanthurus reversus | reverse complement strand
AAGTTAAATGGCTTTAACAAGAATTTGACAATTTTGTGGACTACACTTTACAATTATTATCATTACTAGCGAATTTGTGTTTTTTTTTTTTTCCCCCCAGCTAAATGTAGTGAAATAAAAATTCCAGTGTATGACAGTATGTTGTTTTGGCCAACCAATGATTTTAAATTCAAAACATTTTTAATTTACAAAATTACGTAAAACAGAAAAAAAGGTAAATATTATGTTTAATATTTGTTTATCTACTTGTTGATTCAGCTCTTGATTACTTCAATTGTTATTTTAAAATTATTTTGCACTTGTCATATCAAGATACACAGTTGCCATTTTAGTCAGTACCTTAATGGATGAAATGAATGAAATAAATTCCTAACTTCATGAAGGTTTATAATGTTCACGTTTTGTTGGAAAATGTCGTAGGTGCCTTTATCGTCGGTTTTCTGGGCTGTTACTGTTCAATTGTGAATATCCTTTGATGTCAGAAAAATATTCAGACTAACAACGTCACATTGATGTAAGTGCAGAGTGCAAAGTGATTTGTGCTTTATGACTCTGGCGTGTGTGTTTTCTAAAAATTCGGTACTGTCACTGTGCTTCACATTATAGGCCTGAATTAAGGCAAATGAATGCACGTCCGCCACTAAAGACTGAATGAATGGAGACCACACAAACCGCCCACAGTTAGAATGCAGCCCATGTGCTGACCATGCATAGGTAATGCAAAGCAGACTGGGTTTAGGACCAAAATGTGCTTGAAGTCTGACTAAACTAAAACCTTCACAATAAATCCACTACAGGAAGGTGATGAAAACAAGAGGATGGACACATCGGTGTATATGAAGCGAGCTGTAATGTTTCCAATTGAAAGAAGCCGTATAAGTTCAAATAGCTCCTTAAAGACAGGATGAAAGTGCATGAAGCATGAAGTGTAAATCAGAACTTCAGGAGAGACATGGCTGCTTGTTTAAGGGATCTTGAATGTCTGTTTAACAGTTTATGTTTGCTAATAAGAATTAAGTGTCAGACAGCTGCGTGGCTGAGATACAGAGAGAGGATGGAGACACTTGTGCTGCTGTCAGATCTGAATTATTCGTGGCTTTTGTGGTAACGTGAATTTTATTTAAACTTGGGCGGGACTTTGGTTGATGACCTTATAGAGACGTAATCCGAACTTGATATTGTAAATAATTTGAATAAATGCTTAATAGAGGCAGTTTGATCCATCCATCCGTAAATACATACATGGAAAAGTGCCTTAAATGACTTAAAAAAAAAAAAAAAAGGTCCTCAAGCCAAAGACAGTCGTACTTTGATGTGAGACGAGAAGAATCAGCAAACACTCCATTTTAAAAGTTGGAACCAGCTAAATGCTCAATTAGGTAACTAAAATAGTTTTTGTCTCTACAGGCACCGATTATTCAGCTTATTGTTTCTTCTGTCAACAAAAGCTCAACGTGGTTTGATGTATTTCTAATGGAAAGATAAACAGTTTTTTAAAAAATATCATAATGTGAAAAGCTTTCATGATAATTTGTTGTTTGTTGGACTGATATAAATATAAAACACATGAAATAGCACTTCATGTGTCCCTCCACCACTTCTGAAACCAAATGTACGCCCTCACACACAATTCAAATTTTATTTTTTCGGTTACACTGCCAACCACTCGCTCCCCTCAAGGATTAATAATGTTTGCTCAATTTGCATATATCTCTCAGTAAAAACTAACTGCTCTTCGCTCTTGGCAACCAAAATGTCACTTTGTCATCGTACCAATGGGATTAGTTGTATGGGGGGAGGAGGGGAAATGTAATGGGAAAATGGAGCATGTCTGTAAATTTCAGCGCCGTCTAAATCTTGCCATGTCAGTAACTTGTGCAGATTTTAGCAGCAGGCCGAATGTGGGACCTCCCTCGCTCGGCAGAAAATGACAACCCTGAGATAGTTTGCAAATAATGTGTCGTTTCCTTTTTTGGGGACAGACGGACTCTGCACGCTTCTCCAGCTCTCGCTCCCAAACTGAGATCCCTCTGCATGCTCCAGATGCGACATTTCTTCTTCTCCGCTGTTGTGTCATTGTTTAAACAAGTCGCTGTCAGTTGCGGAAATGATGTTTGATTATTGTGATACATATTTGGCGAGATGGCAGCGCATGAATGCAGTTCTGTCTCGCTGGAGACACATTACACAGACTTCTCCTCCCCTGCATGTTGTTCATTAACATCGCAGATGTTATGTATTAGCAGTTGTTCCACTTTACATGTTCCTGAAAACCTAATTCATTCTGAAAGAGGGTATAGTGTAAAAAAAATTTACAGTTGTGTCAATGCATTTTCCCCCAGAAAGTGTGAACATCAACACATCGCCTGCTGTAAATGTGTCGAAGGAGTGAGTGAATTTGGCGTGTGTGTGATTGTGTGTATGTGTGTGTTACCCGCGTTTAGGCGAGGGGTGATGTTGCCAGACCAATCATGGTTTCCCCTGTAAAAATGTGTTTTAGCGTTGGAGCAGGCTGGAGGTGAGCAGTGTGTGTGTGTGTGTGTGTGTGTGTGTGTATGTAGGTGTGTTTGTGTGTGTGAAGAGCAGGCAGGGGAGTGCTAGAATGATGTGTGGAGGAGGTGAGAAGTGAAGCTGTCAGAACATTTATGAAGAGACTGATTGAAAAGGAGAAACTTCTCTTTTCCATGTCAGCGTCGAGCTGCTCTCTGCTCCTCCCCAGTGACCTTCGAGCTTAACCAACTGCTCTGAGGTCAGCCCATTCATGTCAGTGGCAAGAGAGAGCGGTAACTGAGCCTGGACTAACCTGTGGCCGAGTATTAATGGATGAAACATCTTAGTGTGTCGCACACATTGTCAGATTTGTAGTTGTGCAATATTTATAGTTTTAATAAGTCACAGTTACCTTACAAAATGTTCAGGAGGAGGACCGATACAAGAATGTGTAACTTTAAAGTTTTTCTGCAGCGAGTTATTGGTTTAGAAAACTTTTAGAGGAGCATTTTACAAAATTTGCAATGTTTTTTTAAAATTAGTTTTAAGGCCAAAATAGCAAAAATCCAGTAACTCCAGCTTCCTAAATGTAGATTTTTTTTGGTGTTGTTAGTATGTAATTGTACTTCAGCAATGGTTCTAAGTGAATTTTCTGGTAGTTTGGAAACTAAGATCCTGGAAAAAAGTTGACCAGTTTTCCAGCTGTGGAAAACACATGGAAAATGAGAGGAATGGTAAAATGTCCTGGGAAGTCTTGTAATGTCCTGGATAATTATTCCAGCATCCTCCTATTTTTTGCCTAGCTGAGAATTGATTAATAAGTTAGCTATCACTTACATGACTGAAACTCTGAATAATGTAAGTTAAATTGTCCTTTAAATGTAAATATTAGTTACTTCTAGCTGGTGGCTGTGGTAGATTTAATCAGGTTTATAGATCAAGGTTGCTCTGAGTCCAGCCAGTTTTGAATGGCTGCATAATGTTAAATTAGTCAGCATCTTTGGCTCAGCTGCAAAGGACTTTCCAAATGAAAAAACATTACAATACTATGGACAGAATACAACAAAATATGTTATTATGACGTTAAAATGGAGAAATAGAGATATATAGGTTAGTGTGCAGTGGAATCTATGTCAGTCATTCCATCAAGATTGTTACAGAGAATGTCCTGGAAAAATCCTGGAAAAGGATTAGACATTCGAAGTCACCACTTTTCACTTTTTTTTTTTTTTTTTAACATTTTATACCTTTTGGGTGAAGTTTTGTATGTTTGGAATGCCCAAATGAAAAAGCTTATAAAAGAGGAGCTGCATGGTTAAATGACTGTATGTGGGTAAGTGGATAATGTGATTGAATTTAATAATATGTAGCATGTTCAAAAAAGGACAGTGGTTTAAGCCCTAAAATCTGTATGAGAAAAGCTTAGCTGCTTCAAACAGCTTAATAGCTCACCAGTGATCCAGTGGATGTGAACAGGTTATAGACGAAGCAATTAATCGATCAGCTGTACAAATTAACGACAGATTTATTGATAATGATAATCTTAGCAAGCTGCAGTGCAGAAGTCACGAATGCCATTGATGGACGAAGCGGTGAAGAGGTCTTTAATGCATGTTTTCATCATTTTTGAATAATTTCAAAGACAAACCTTGACAGAATCGTACACTTTTAGCCTTTTCACAAATGTCTGCTCCTCTGCAGCTCCCTTTTGAGAACGACACACCGCCCTCTCTTCATTTTGCTTGACACTAACCTGGTTGTTCAGTCTGGGTCTTCTTTGTTCTCTTCACTTTACTAAGCTTCTTTGCTCGCCCCCTCTCTGTTTCACCGTGTCCATCTGCCCGCTGGCACTCTATCTTATCTACTGCCTCAATCATTTGGCCAAAAGCTGCTGAACACACCAACTGTTGTGCTCTCTCAATAAAACAGTGGAGCATTGCACCTTTCAGGGGCTTTTCTGAGCTTTTTTTGAGCTGCCCGCAGATCATGTTTTTGTTTCTTTTTTTCTTTGGATGTCTCGTTTTGTTCTAAAGCCATTTATCCCCGAAACAAAACGAGGCATTAAAGGTGCAGCTTAAGTGCCTTGAATTAGAGTTTTGCATGTTTAGATGTTGCAGGAAGTCACTCTGACCCAGACCTAAACAGACGACGTAAGATGTTCTGTGATCTGTCATCATAAAGAAAATTGTTGAGGTCGATTATTTTTAGGCTATAAACTCAACCTGTTATTATGATGGAATAAGTAGCGCACACTGGCTCATAAAAACTTATATAAAGAGGTTTGTTTAGGATATTTTATTGCTCGCAAGTTGAAACTAAACTGCTCTTAAACCTTTTAAAGTCTTTTCTCAATGAAACACAAAGTTTCCAGGCTTTAGCGTCCAAATTGCTTCTTTGTCTAACCAACAATGAAAAAGTCCAATTTTATTTTACTATAAAAGAAGTCTAAGAAAACCAAAAAATGGTCAAGTATAATAAAGCACCAAAAAGGTTTGTTAAGAGTCTCTTGTTATTCTGTGTATGAACATATTTGTTGTTTTGTCCAATTAGAAGCGTGGAAGTCCCATTTTTTTATTTTGATATAAAAAAAGACTGAGAAAACAAGTAAATTGGAACATATATTAGGCTGGAACCAGTGAAATGTTGGTATTTTTCTTTAAAAAATGACTCTAAATGATAATTGAATTGTACTCAACTTATTTTCTCAGCTCTACTTTCATATAAAATCATAAAAAGGTCAGTTCAGGGTTTCTTATGTGCTATGTATGTCAAACCAACAGTCCAGAAGTCATATATTTTTTAACACGAGAAATCTAAGAAAACCAGAAAACGGTTTCGGTTAATAAGCTGGAAGCACTACAGTGTCTTATCATCTCTGTTCTAATATCTAAAGCATGTAAAAGTTTGCTTAGGATTTTGTGATGCTCTTTATATTTTAAAATCTTCATCCAACCATGAGCCCAAAAGTCCCATTGTTGTTTTAATGAAAGAGTAGACTAAGGAAACCAGAAATTTAGCAATTTTAATTAGTTAGTTAGTTAGTTTAGGGTTAGTCTCAGCTCTACTTACAACAAAAAAAGGACAGCTTAGGTTGTTGTGTTGCCATGTTATATTAAAATCTTTGTCCAACCAACAGTTCAAAAACGCCATTTATATTTTAGCTGAAGAGAAGCCTAAGAAAATCAGAAAATAGTTTTCTCTAGTCAGCTGAAACTTGGAAACATTTTTTCAGTTTTCCTAAAAATTACTCAGAGGGGTCGTGGTTTATCGCAGCTCCACTTAAAGCTTAAAAAAAGGTTAATTTAGGATTTCTTGTTGCCCTGTTTATGTTTCATGTCCAACCAACAGTGTAGAAACCCCATTTAGACATTAACATAAGAGATGAATAAGAAAACCAGAAAATGGTTAAGTTTAATAAGCTGATTCCAGCAAATTTTGGGGAATTGTTCTTCAAAAAAATTACTCAAATGGGTCAGGGTTAGTCTCAGCTCTACATAAAACATACAAGGAATATGTTCTTGTCGACCTTCGTATGTCACAATTTTTGTCCAACCACCTGTCCAAAACGTCAATAAACATCTGTTCACCATCACAAATGCTATGAGATTTTTGCGTATTTCTCATTATCTTCCCAACATATCATTCCACCTTTAGTCAAGAGGCCTTTGAGGAATCTTTTTTCTTTCAGTGTGAAGCGCTGCAGGCCACAGTTTGCAACCTGTTTATCCTCATAGTACATCTCATCAGCTCTGTGTTGAGGAAACACTCTGCAGACGGGGCTCGGTGGCGGCCCATCCCTGTGTCTGGCAGTTGATGGCAAGTTCTCTACATCACTGGTGGAGCCAAGGAAATGACATCATGTCCCTGCAGGGGCTGAAAGCGCAGCCCTGACAGGACTGTCATGACAAAAGAGTTCCTTGGGAACATCAGGGTGCACCGAAGACAGGGGGAAAAAATTGTCTGGAGGCTGTGTTTTCTTAGTTCCTGTAGTTCCCGTCTCCCACTTCTAGCCCATCAACCATTTTCTGATGTTTGAAATTCCCCTCTCACATGTGTGTCTTTTTTCGTCCTGAATGTAGGGCATGGGGGCGGGGCCGAAAGTTCTCCAAATTAGTAGTTATTCAAAGAGTGGAAGACGGATCATTGTGTTGGCAAGATGCAGCTCAACAGAGCCACATCTCTATTTCACTTGTAGGTTTTCAGCTTACACTTGGACTTGGGCATTAGTTTTGTTCCAGTCTTACTTGATATGTATGTATGCGCTCTTTATCTGTCTCTTCTCGGCGTTGACAATTGAAAATAAATTAACATTCCTGGGCTTTATTTTTGTCTTCTCTAAGCCTGTGGAGGAAACTTGGAGGCGAACCCAGGAGGTCAGGCCATACTCACAGGCTGTCAATCCTCCTCAGTGACCCCTCCGCCCCTCTTTTTCTCCCCCTTCCATTCTTCTCCTCCTCGGCTCTCCCACTCCCATCCATTCAGTCCCTCCCGGCTTAGAAACTCTCAAACCCCACCCCAACAAGCCCCCCCCAAACACACACACGCGCACGCACACACACACACCCTCAGCTCTCTCTCCCTCTTTCACTGGACACCTCTCCAGCTTGAGTGAGGCAGACACAAGCTTTGTCAAAGGAGACTCACATTCATTCAGCCGGCTGTTGCACACAGCCCCACGTTTCATGTTAAGACATGTGGGCTGTCTCCTTCCATCCATTTATTTTAATTATGTTTTAATTGCCCGTCGTCCTCTTTTAAATGCTTGCTTATTATTTCTATCAGGCCGATGTGAAAAATTGGCTGTGGACTGTGATTTTCTCCATTATCTTAACTGATGATAGATTTCTCTCCTTGGGTTTCCACTGTGTATGCATAGGAGACAAAAGAAAAACAGATGTCCTGAATGTTTGCGTATCATTTTTCATTTCATTGGTGGACTTTTTTTGTCTTGTTTCCAGAGAGATATACTGTTAATGGAGAGAGAAAACCTGAGGGAATATATATACTTGTGATTTTTTAGGGAAGAGGGGCTCATGGCGCGGATGAAAATAAATAACTTGCATTTAGCCAGTGGTCTTCTGGAGTGTATTGTATTTTTGAGCTCATTAGATAAAGTGTAGGTGGTGACAGTTAGTCATAACTGTGTACCTTCTTTTTTTTTAAAAAAAAAAATATCTGTCTCGGTGGAACATGACGATCACTTTGCGGAAATCGCTGGCCGAGGAACAAGTAACCTCAATTCCCAGGCTTCAGGGTGGGATTGGTGTAGATAATTCCTGAGCACAATCTCTGCGGGGTTAACGATGCCTCACTTACCTCTTAAAATCATTTTCTGCTTGAGAACATCTTAGCCCCCGACAACCATCACACACAACCCCCCCACCCCCCTTGTCCCCTGATGTGAAATTATGATACGTCTGTCAGTACTTGTATAAAGCATCTTAATGTTAATCGCCTAATCCTTTTATCTCAAGTCTGGACCAATTCAGTGCTGAAATCCCACCAAACAAAACGGTGTTTTTAGGAAGATGAGCATGGCTGTGTCCTCCACCAGCTTAAAGGAGAAAGGAGACATGTTATCCCAGCGGGGCGACGGCTGATCAGGAGAAAGAACCCCGGGGTGGTGAGGGCAAGTCTGCATCCGAGAGGCCTGGCAGGCTCTCGCCCCCTGGTGTCTGGAGGGGCTGACTGGCTCAGCGGGCCCAGCAGGCCAGAAGGGCAGGGGGATGTCCCCCCAACAGTTTCCAATCTCCTCCTGTCAACCACCATTATGGTTACCCCATGGCCCCAGGCCTCATATTTGCAGAAGATAAATGGCTGAGGAAGAAGTCACGTGTGTCTCTGGAGATTTGGTGTTGAGCTCAGTATTGAACTGGTGGCAGTCTTGTTAGAAGACTTTGAGAGTATGAGCTGCCTCAGTAGACTGGAGGTGTGAGACTTACCGTGCAGGAGAGCTTGTACCCTCCATTTCAGTCTTATCTGATCTGGTTGGGCGCCACTGGAGGATAAACAACTGGAAGACAAATAAAACCACAATTCCTATAAAAACCACCCAAGTATAGCTGATGAATTATAAGTTAGCTGTGTATGTGCCTCTCAGGCTCAGATTGTGCTGCTTAGCTGCTCGGCCAGGGTGACCTCAAATGAAAATAAACACTCTGAGGCTGCGTCAGGCTAGGTGCCGATCCTGTGGGGAGGTTTTTTTCTCCAGCTATTATCCCCCTCTGACCAGGCATTGGTCATGTATAGAAGGAATCCAATGGTGAGGTAAATTATTACTCAGTGTGCTAATGTGAAAGCTTCCCATGTTTTGTGGGTTTTCATGTCGCCAAAAATATCCAAGCGCATTAGCGAGGCCCAGAGAGCGATCAGAGCTGACTGCTTGGCTGCTCAAATTTAGCTTCATTATAAAATAATCAGGGTGGTTGAGGGTGGCTCTGGAGGAGCAGCATTCACAAATGGGAAGCATTCACTCTCCTCTACATAGCGACGGCTACCAAGTGACCAATCCTGTTTATGATGTTGGTGCGTGTGTGTGTGTGTGTGCATTCAGGGGATGTTGGATGGCAACCACATGGGAATAAACAAGATACAATAGCTCGGTATGTGCGTGTGTGCGCGCGTCCACAAGTATGCATGTCCTTGGTTATATGTTTGTGCAGGAATGCACATGTGAATGTGTGTGTGGCATTTCACATATGACACTACACATCCCTCCTTGGCGTTTGACTTTGGTAAGCAGCTTATCTGTGTGCTGCGTTAGTCTGTAACCTTTTGCTGCTTTTTGCAGACAAAGGACTGTTTTTGCCACCCCTCGATAAGGACCGAGACAAAAGTAACTCACAAAGCAGCCGCGTCTCTAATGGCATCCTGTGTGAACGTGTTGCCGGAGCGACGAACTCTCTCCCGAGGGGAACTGGCTGTAAATGGGGAAGGTGTACTGGGGATGAGTGGGAGATTGAGGCAGTGTAAACACTGAGTTGTAACACGGCGCAGAGTGCTGAAGAAGTTTGAGTGTCAGACACGCTATCTGCTTCGTCCTCATGCCAGTGCCCTCGGTAACATATTTCTGTGGAACTTTTGGGTTTATTCAGTCTGGCAGCGACCACTTTTCTTTTTCTTACAGTTTATTCTCACCTCTTACTGATAAACTAATTGTAAAAGTTAGAAAGTGAATGGGTGAGGAGGAGGAGGAGGAGGACCTGCCTGGGAGATACATTCGCAAATATTTCTTAATTGCTTTGTTACTGCACATACTGCAAGGGGCTGCAGATGAAAATAAGCAAACTCCTATTATCTGTTGCAAAAACAGCTTTTCTCTCTGAGATCAATGTTCACTTTTGTGCATGGTTCTTGTTAAAAACTAAATGAAACTTATTACACTCCTTTGTGTAATGGTTTTTGCTGTCTTACAATAAAAAAAAACAAACGTATTGTCAAAATGAAAGCGAGAAATTTTGTTAGTCTCCTATTCAGATTTTTAAGTACAATTCATAAGAAACTTGTATGAGACTTTATGCCACACTCATACAGAGATCCTGATAAAAAATTGTATCCGAGGCCGTGATGCCAACGATGATTACTGTGCATTTTCCTCCGTTTTTTTAAGCTCTTTCGTCTCCTTTTTTCCAGATGAGAAGATGACTGGTGATGCTTCTCCGAGAACTACTGATCGTTGACATCGCACCAGCTCTCCGCTCTCCCACTGCAACACACCGAACCACTATTATCAGCTCCTGGATCGTTTGCATACAACGCACAATGGCCTCTGCACTGTGGAGGTGTCCGGTGTTTCGCTGCTTCCTGCTCCTTCTCTTTTGCTCTCACTGTTCAGAAGGTGAGTTACCATGGAGTTACTGGGCTGAGAGCGGCGTTAATGTGATTCTGGTCAACCTTTCGAGAAGCCACTTATTATTCAGCGTATGAATGTGTTGAATTTATTAGCACACATTCTTCAGCATGTGCTAATAGTTTCTCTTCAGTGGTTTTACCCTTGGAGCCTGCAAGACGTGTTTCGAACACTTATCATTGAGAATCCCTGGTCACCCATGGACACTTTCACTGACACATTTCTTCACTTTTAGAACACCGCTCACGGTTTGTCAGAGAACCTTCCCCTAAAGGTTTAGAGCCGTACCCTTTCTGCACAGTGGGCTTTATGACAGACAGACTGGGCTTTGAGGCAAGAAGAAAAAATAGACACGTTTTTTTATTTGTGCCTAAATCAGATCGTTTTGTGCCGTCATTAAACCGCAACCATCAAAAGCGAAGCACTTGATTCAGCGCCAGACTGGGAGAGAATGTGTCAGTGTTTTTAATTGTCTGCAGTGACATCCCAGGGCGCTTTTTTTGGTTCCTTCCCTCACTTTTGATCAGTACATTTGGCTGTAATTACAAGTATTGTCACAAAACACACCCGTCTGTTACATGCCCATCAAAACCACTGATGCTGGTATGTCTGCTTAATGATAATCATTACATTTTTCCCCCCTTTTCAGTCCCATTGTACCAGGAAATAAAGTAACCCAAAATCACATGCTTGTGTGCCAAGCATTGATTACAGATAGCTGTTGAAGCACATTATTCTGGGGGCCTCCTTTTCAATTTGGATTTTGCCTTTTTTCTCTCACTCTTGCTGTTTTGTTCTGCGATAGATTTCTCCTACAGTTTTATTTTGGGTCTAGCTGTGGTGCACAATTTAACAAAGACAGATTGCTATGGAGCAGGCTTTCACAGCAGTCTTTGTAGCTGGGATGCATTTTTTTTTTTGTAGATTAGCAATTTTAGATAATATGGAAGAATTTCACTGAGGCATTTGAAGAATAGCCCTCTGACTTGGCCGGGCTTTGAATAGTCCTGTTGAATTTCTTAAAGAGGAATACTGCTTTGGTATGCAGAATGTCCAGGTTTTGGGTTTCAGTTGATGTGAGGGCTCTCAGGCATAAGAATGCATATTTGCCCATCCATCAATAAAGGAATGTGTGTGTGTGTGTGTGTGTGTGTGTGTGTGTGTGTGTGTGTGTGTGTGTGTCCCTCTGAAAACAATATCTGATGCTATCCACATGCCACTCACCTTCAGCCTGTCCAGCCCTGTGGTTCGGCATCCCAGCACTTCGGATCTACATTCCCATCGGGGTCCTTGCAACAGAACCTCTACTTGACAATTACCTCTTGTCCCTCACCAGGAGAGAGAATAATCAGGTTTTCGCCCAAAACATTCCTTGAGCTTTAAAAATGCTCATCGACAAAGCTGAAGAGAAAGTAATTTTTCCCCTCTTCTGGTATTGACTTCCCCAGGCAGTATGAAGAATGAACACCAGTCAGACCTCGCCGTTTGACTAATAGAGACGTTCTGATTCTGATACCTGAACCCATGTGGATGTTACATTATTGACGCGCTTGAATACACAAGTTGCTCGTTGTTTATGGATGTTTGCTACTTGTGAAGTAAAAAATTTGTGAGGTTGCATACAGGTGTGGGGACTTAGCGAGATCGAGCAGGGTTTCATTTCTAATAAATAAATGACGAGTTATCGGATCAGTGCAGAGACTTGGCAAGTGTACCTGCCAGTGCCCGATCCAGCTTTTAAGGCACTATCGAAGGCCGATGCCAACCACCCTAGAGACAGACTTTATCAGTTTGAGCAAAATTAAATGGAATTACCTATTACTAGGGAAACTGTAGCAAATGCATGTTGTCAAGCACAGACTCTTCAGCTAAAGTTGAAACCTTTAGAGCTGCTAAAATCAACATTTTTACATTAACAGTGAATCAAATGACTATGACTGTATGAAAGAACCTATTGAGACTTTCTCCTAAATCTACAGTGCTTGCCAGATTTACTTCACTTTATGAAGAATTTCAATTTATTTTTTAGCACTTCACATTTTTGTAATCAAAAGTCGAAGTCAACTTCATTGTCAATTTGGCCGTACGCATCTCCACATCCCACAGTGTGCACTAAAAGTAAAAAAAAACATTTTAAAAAAGAGTATAGCTTCCGTTCACTCTCGAGTCTGTCATTGCATCGTCTTAAGCTGCAGCAGTTTTTTTGGAAATAGTTCTACAGACCCCGTTGTACACTATGTGCTCAGCACCAAACGGCAGACAACTGGTGTAATTACGTTACACAGCGACAGATATTTCTTTAAGGAGTTGGTAGAGACCAAAAACAGAGCTAAAAGAGAGTTAATATTGGACAAACACTTGCCTGGTTGCAAGAAGAAACACCACAAATGGATGATTATGTTGCTTCATAACTGCTGGCAAATAAGCAGCTTTTTGGTAATCAATTTTACGATGTTGATACATGGGTATCGTGTTTCAGCCCTGGTGGCAGCAGCAAACACTCTTTGAGATGCTACTTTTTCAGAAATACAGTTAAAGAAAGAGAATAAGTGGCCTTACTCCCTTGTGCACTGAGAAGCCACAATTAAATTTCATGGTGCGAAGGCCGCAAGTACTTTTTTAAACAGCAGACAGGTCTGTTACTGCTGTTGTTGATTGTGGCAACTCTGTCTTCTTTCATGCATTTCCAAAGCGCTCACCAACACAAAAGGCTGAAAATGACAGTTTTCTTGTTTTATTTTGATGCACTTATGGAGAACGGTTGTGGTTTGGTGCTAGCTCCCGTGAAAAAAATACATTCCTGCATCCTGCTTGACAGTAAAAACCACCCAGACTTTCACCAGTTGTATGCTTTATTTTGAAGTAGGAACTGTTCGCTTTGCATTCGCAGTATTTTACAGCTTTGACACAGTGTTAACAAGTGAGCTGTAAACAGTGAGGCTGTTAAGTAGAAAAATTAACTCGAGATAACTTTCACGCTCCATTTTCTTGTGAGTTTCTTGTGCGTGTGAAGGCAATTTGAGTCCAGCGTGGGATGGCGAACCTTCCTGCTAAAAATTAAAACTAACATATAGAGATAATTAAGAAGGTAAATATAGCAACCGGCTGTTGTTAAAAAATGGAGATCATGAGTAATACTCCAAATGAGATTAATTGACATAAAAATCTTAAGTATTTTCAAATTTTTATCCTTTTATAATTTTTAACTGGGTCAAACAGTGCATAAAAAACATCAAACCCAGTCCTCTGAATTCTCTGCATATGCTATTTCTTCTCATTATTTTTACTCCATTTCTTCCACCTCCTTGTGCCATTATATAACACATCCATAAAATGACGCTTCGGCTGGAGAAAAGTAGGTCATGCAGGTATCAGATTTGTTTTAGATGTTTCAGACCGCCCAGTCTAGCGATACAAAAGAAGACGAGCACATTCAAAGTGAGCAGCCACATAGGTGGAGCGAGTGCACGGGCACATACAGAACCCGCTGTGAGCGAATGAGGGCTGTTATCAGAGTCTTTAAAGTGAAGAAAGGCAGATTTAGGGGGGATTATGTCGTGCAGGCAGTGTCAACACTTTTAGTTGGCTGTTGTGTTTAAATGTTAAAAGGAGCGCAGGCACCTCGGCCTTCATATCTGAATATTGCACAAAAGGCGAATGTAAAAGATTAAGTGGTTTGTGTTTGAGAGACAGGGAGGGGATCAGAGCAAAGAGGCAGTGTTTGCTCAGGTCCTATAGTGTTGCAGCACGGGCAGAGACATTATTTGCAGCTTTTGAATAATCAAGTCAGTAGACGCAGGCGTCACGTATGAGAGGAATGCCAAGAGAAGCAACAGATTCCTGAAAAAAGAAAAAAAAAAAATCTGCAGTGTTTTTTCTGTCAGCCTTGAGTTGCTCTGGATAACATACACTGTACATGAGAGATTTTTTTTTTTTTTTTTTTATGATTGTGAAATATTCCTCAGCCGAACACACCAGCGTGCTTGTGTTTCTCCCCAAAAGGTTGCAAAGGTTAACAATACGTCTCTGCACAACATTTGTCTCAAGCAGTGCCATACATTGTGCTGATGGAGGACCCTCCCTCGTGCCACACTGGTATTTTCAGTCCCGGGGTCGACTGAATGGAGAAGCCATTGTGCTCTAACTCCACTCTGGCCCGGGGCCATACACATCCAGTCTGTCATCCATTGATATGCTTGGCTTGCCGTTTTATAATTCATATCGAATGCTGCGGGTCCATGGCAGGGCGATCATGAATTATCAGCTAAACCATGGGAGATTCACAGATGACTGGTCAATCTGTGTGGTGAGAACAAGCTCAGAGGAAGAAAAAAACTGATATATCAGTCTTGCATGGAAATTCTGCCCAACTGGAAGTATTTCAAGGAATAAGGCAGGGGTTCATCATCTGGATTGAATGGATTTTTTTGCAGACTGGAAGCCATATGGAGACGGATAAAAAAATCCCATTTTGTTGTTTCTTTTCTTGTATTTCTGATACAGTTTTGTCAGCACTTTGCCACAATCTCTGCAGCATGCGGCTTTTGAGTCGCTAAATAGAGTAGCAGCAGATATACTATTTCTGTATAGCATTGCATAACAATATGCGGTTTTAATAATAACCCAGGACCTGGAAAGTTTTGAATCATAGGAGAACACGAAATTGAAATGAGCCAGAGTCACATGAATCTCCAGGATCTGTATTTCACTCAGAGGAAATGAAATACAATATCACCCTTGATGGGGTCATCCTAGATTTATTGCAACAGCGATTTCCTGAGAGCATTTTTGGTAAAGCAAGAAATGTCTCCATCCAATATACGTGTGTGAGAGCAAACCTTTCTCTCCCTTTAGGAAAGAAACTTGTGCTTTTATTATGTGTTTAGACGTGATTGTAAAAGTCTCTGTTATATGGCCAGCTGATGAACAGACACTTAATTTAATGGGCTAGGAGCCACAGTTTTCTGACAGTTTGATTTCATTTGTTAAGCATGCTTTAAATCTCACTCGCTCGCAGCATCTTGGAGCTGTTCATTTCACACCCCTTATGGTAACAAGTTGTATAAACATTGGACCAGATGCCTACCTCTCTCTTTCCTCTCTTAAATGCTGTCCGCACTTGGGTTTTTTTTTTTTTCCTCCAGGCAGCCTAATTCAAATAATAGATGAGTCCGGCTTACAACCACAAAGTAGTTTGCCTCAGAATCTAAACTTTTGGATTTGCTCGGTGTAAGTCGCTGCATCACAGGAAGGTTCAGCTGTCATAACAAAGTAATGCATTTAATCTTGAGAGGAAGCAGACGGTTTTTTAAATCTACGCTATAGAAAAGCTGTAGAGCCGTTCCTTTCTTTGTGTGCGGGGAGGTGTTTGCCAACAATATAAATCAGGATTGGAATGGAAACAAAAGTATTTACGGAGGCAACAAGAACCTGTCGGATTTTTGTACGGTTCAACGTTCACTCAATACTTTGAAACAGCTTGGAGGCATGTCAGAACAAATTTCATTTGAACAAAAAGCACGAGAGCTAAACAAACAAGCAAAAAAACAAAAGCGAGCATGTAACATTTAGCACCAAAGGGACATTGTGCTAAAGCAATCAAAGCAGATTGTTGCGTTGACTAAATACCCGCGGCAGTTGCTATTCTTTTTTAGCACAGCCGCTCCAGCTGTTCCGTAGTCACATACATTTTAAGCATTGGTTTGCTAAAGAGAGCTTAATTTGAAGACACTTCACGTGTGCAGAAGAACACGAAGGCCACTTGAACAAAAAGTCCCTCGCTGTTAGAGAAAGAAAAGAGAGGGAGGCTGCAATTATATTAACTCTGTGTGAAAATTGTTTAAAAAATGATGCATTTGTCCCCACCTGTCCTCCTCGATTCCTATCAGAAATGTCACAACAGCTCAGGGCTCACATTTGTGTTACTTCTTATTATGATTTACGCACTAGATGCTGGTGTTAAAACTAATGGTGACAGTGGGGAAAGGGATGACAATCAATAAAAGAAATTATAATGGATTCTGTAAATGTGCTTTTGTGTGATTTCTGTGACTCAAGTGTGGGTTTTAGTGTGCGCATAGATTTTCTGATGTGTCTGTCCTTAAGACAAAGATGGAGAAAAACAGACAGGTGCGTGGGTAAAAAAAGAAAAACAAAGCGTGAATCTGGTTTCATTTTGATGGAACCAGCGTTTTTTTTGTTCATTTCACTCACTTTTTCAAAGCATTAGGTCATATATGATTCTAATCAGTATAATAACGAGTTGAATCTCTCTGTGTCTGCAGGCTAGCTCTCACTACAGGCCATGAATGCAGCTCTGTTGCATTCACTGTATTAGTAATCTCCTCAGGCTGAGAGGCTGTGCCATAGAGCATGACCACA
>JAPXVT010000004.1:18783699-18794999 GCA_029823135.1 Acanthurus reversus | reverse complement strand
GAATGAAACAAGGAATTTGAATTTTAACCTCTAAATTTGTGACATATTTTACTATTTAGATCCAACAAAAAAGAATGAAAAAAAAAATTAACTGCACAGTCTCATTATAAATAAGTGAATATTTTGCAAGTCTTTAAATCTAAAAAAAAAAGATGTTGTGATTTTGATGCTTTTGGCTCAGGATGACATTTTGCAGACAAAACAATTCATTGAGAAAATAATCTGCAGATTAATTGATAATGAAAATGATCATTAGTTCCAGCATTAATGTCACGGCACTGCCAAGAATCACATATTTATTTTCAGATCAATTTAATCCTTGTACTGCACGCGTGCATCTGTTAATATTTCAATGGGAACATTTCATGATATTTGTTCCTCCTCATTTGGCAACAGACGAATCAAAAGGCTTCCTCTCGACAGTATTTTAAGATGCTATCACGGTGTTTGTGATCCCTGTTCATACAGATGTGGCATTTACACTGCTGTCAGCTAGATGGCATTTAAACAGATTTGGGATTTGCGATTCTCATGGCGACACGGTGGTGCAGTGGTCAGCACTGCATGTTCTCAAAGTGTCTCTTGGTTTCACCCACAATCCTAACTCATACAGGTCTGGTTAATTGGTGACTCTGAATTGCCTGTAGACATAAAAGTAAATGGTGTGAATGAGACCTGTCCAGGGTGTACTGCTCCTCTCACTCCCTGCAACTCTCAGGGATAATCGGGTAGTTCTACAGCAGGATGGATGGATCCCACCTGGGGGGGAATGTGCTGCTGTCTGTGTGCTCAGCCCATCCTAAGCTCTTGTTTCTCTGCAGGTCCGCAAAGAGTACAGCAAATGTTTCCGTCAGTCCCAGTGCTGCGGGGCGCTCCCACCTGAGGGCCCCCACAGTTCAGCTAAGACGGCCACGTCACGATCCACGGCCCGCTACTCATCCGCAACACAGGTAAATGTTCCAGGAATCAGATTTATTAGGGTTTGGGATCTAGGAAACCGTGTAAAAAGGTTTGGATGCAAATTACCTCCAGGTAATTATATGTCAGTGGATTTTGTTTTTATCTTTTCAGGACTCTGGTGATATTCTTCAGTTTTTAATTGTCAGCAAAATCTCATCAAATGACCAGAATCAACAATTGTTTATTCCACTAATAAGTATTAAACATGCTAAACTGTATCTTGTTCCTCTGTGCTATAGCGCTCCAGTGACCCACACTCTTGCACTGTGTGACATTCATCATGAGGAACCTGGACGCTAAAAATGATTTTAAGTTGAACTTTTATACACCATCCCTGCAGTGAAGATGCTCACTCATTTGCAAATACTCATTCACTGCTAAGAAGAGTCTCCAAGAAAATGCACTGATTACTGCTGTAATCTAAACAAGACAAGACAAAATCATAAAAACACATCAGTAAAAAACAGGTAACAAAGCAAACAAAATAAAATATACAGTAGCCCTCCTGCTAACTTAACTAAAGCAGTTAACCTTAGTATAGTAAGCCTAATCAATAAAGTAGGGAAATAATATATAAATAATGTACAGTGCCACAGAAGTACAACATAAATTTTTACTAACACATTTTCATTAAAAAATGAAAAGACGGAAATATTTTTATCCATTCTGTTTCTGTCTTTGTAACCATTAAATATTGAGACCAGCCTTCGTAAAACTTCCCATGGTAATTATTTGCCCTTGCGGTTAAAGATTCAAAAGAGAAAATGTCCGTCATTAATTTTAAGCATTCATCAAAAACAAGCTTTGTCTGACACTTGGCGAGAACAATCCTTGAAGCGCCAGTAGAGTGGACAGTGGAAGTCCAAACTGTTGATGTGATCTTGAAATTCTCTTTTCACCTGAATTCTGCTAAACTAACTAATTTATTTAAAGTGAATGCAAAGTGCAGAACTTGATTTTGGATTGTGCTGCTGTGAAGTTCTGTTATCAAGCGGTCAGACTGCCGACATAGTCGTCAAGTGATGGGAACAGAGGTTGTTTATGTGTTACAGAACTGTGCTGTTGGCATTAGTGTTTGTCTCTCGTCTCCTCTGTTTTAAGAGCACTTCTGGGAATCTTGTGCCCGTTTCTGCTTTTACTCTCTTGAGAAGAAAAGCTTCTCAGGTCCGATCTCTCAAATTACAAGCTCGAGATTTGTTTCTGGGATGGGCTGGATCAATAGCTTGCTGTTTTTCCCGCAACAGTTGAATCTTGTGTACAAATTTAGGTTTGAATCATGAGCCCACGTAGCCACTCAATCCTCGGGTCCAGAAGCTTTGAATGACAGCGGCACCATGTTGAGTCCTGATCAATGGCTGCTTTTCTCTCTACCCAGAGCCGCATCAGGCGGATGTGGAACGACACTGTGAGGAAGCAGTCGGAGTCCTCCTTCATCTCGGGAGACATAAACAGCACCTCCACACTCAACCAGGGTAAGCAGCCGTTTCTTCCGCCGCCACCAGACGAGACACATTCGCCATTCCCTTTGTGATGAGGCTCTGAATTCACAATAAACACTTCAATGGATGCAGCTTACATGGCACTGTGGCAGCTCAGAAAAGGGAGAGATAAGACCCCATTTCTCTTAGTGTTAAGCAATCATGAGGAAAAAAAAAAACAGCGTTAAATGCAGTCTGTGAAGTTCACAGCATTTTTCCTGCACCTTCCTCCTTCACTGGGATGATGTGAAAGGAGAGGAACAGAGGCAGAGGAGAGGTGGCATAAAATGTTGCTGATGAGGAGCTCAAATCCTAACAACCCTGACTGGAGAGGCCGACTTTGCGGCAGCCTCCTCACTCATCTTTAGTTGAGTGATTGTCAGCATAAAGGTAAGGGCTGGTGAGGGGGGGGGGAGATGAGCAAAGTCAGGCTAAGGTCAGAGCAGAATTTGGGAGCGATCCCACCGTCAAGAAGCTCCGGCTCCAGACTGTGCCAGCTGAGATTTGGCCGTAGCTACGAATATAAGTTTACATTTCGAGAAAAAAACACACATGCCAGAGCCGAGTTTCTCAGTGATCCATCCAAATGACTGAGGATAGTTATTACATTCTTCAAGATTTACACAAGCGCGCTGATGATGATGATAGGGGCGCTGTATTATTCAGGGCAGGCCACTTAGACATGTTTTGTCTAGTGTCTCGAATGGATGAGTTTGTTTGGATGAAGTTGTTTCACATAAACACTGGCGTCGATTGTGTTGCTATGCTTTGGTCAACACTTGTCGTGATAATACTGTTTGTCAGTTACATCCACCGACTGTTTGGATAATGTCTCGCTATGACCAATGTTTCTATGGCTGCTTTGTCCATAATAGAAGGCAGGCAGAATGCAGGTCATAAATCTTTTGTGGTGTCAGATGTTGAACAGCAAATGTCAGTGTTTGTGTATGTTGACAGCTACCCAGCGCACCACCACAGACCGCCAACTTTAGTACCTCCAGTTCTTTCTTCAACTGTTTTTTCCCCCCCTGATTTTTCTCCCTCTCTCTCTTCTCTCTCTCTTCCTGTTATTTCAGGGATGACTGGCAACTACCTCCTAACTAACCCTCTCCTCCGAACCCACGACACTAACCCTTATAACAACCTCCTGGCGGAAACTGTGGTGTGCAACACCCCCTCTCCACCGGCCTTTCACTCCCCAGGTGCACATCCACCCTCCACCTTTTCTCTTACAAAGATTTGTGTTGGTGTTAAAGCAAAAGTTTGACGTTTTAAAAAAATACACTTCTGGGAGAGAGTGAGATGAGAGAAACGATACCGCTCACACGTCTATTCGTATAAGGCTGCAGCCAGTAGGTAGCTTAGCTTAGCATAAAGACTGGAAACTGTCTTTCTCGTAATTTTCAACCTGATACAGCAAGTACACAATGATCCTTTACGAGTATGGTGCCGCACAGAAAAACACAAGAGACTACACAGACCTAACTAAGACTACACATGACTGCACAAGACTTCATAAACATACATAAACCTACTCAGGACTCATAAACATACCTAAACATACACAGGACTAAATAAACATACCCAGACCTACACAGGGCTGCAAAAACATACATAAACCTGTCCAAGATTACATAAATATGCACAAAAATACACAAAACTGCTTCAACATACATACCATGGGCCACACATTTATATCCAGATGATGATCATGTTTATTTTGATCAGTATTGCTATCAAGTTCATTTATCCAGTTATTCAAGTTTTGTTATTGCACATTTATATTTAAATAAACGGCGCACTGCTTTCACTTCTATGTTCAGCTGAATTCCTGCTAATGTTAAAATCTTTGCGTCAAAATAAGACTTATTCACAAAGAATCTCACAGAAGCAAAATGTTTTAAAAAGTTTTACCAAAACTTTCACCCATATTTTAAACAACAGAGCACTGCTATCACAGTGGATTATGTTCATTAAATAGTGGGAAGCCAAAATTGTGATCTTGATAATCACTTTTTTAATTGGGCAACTCTTCGTGAACCTATAGAAGAATATATTAAGTGTCAATAGCCAACCATGTACAAAAAAATTTAGGACAGTGAATAAGAATAGTTTAAAAAACAAACAAACGTTAAAAACTGCTGTAAATATAAACAGACATGCTAAAGAAAAATATGCAAAC
The DNA here is from genome assembly GCA_029823135.1 of Acanthurus reversus. Lineage (NCBI taxonomy): Eukaryota > Metazoa > Chordata > Actinopteri > Acanthuriformes > Acanthuridae > Acanthurus > Acanthurus reversus. The sequence goes on along the minus strand of JAPXVT010000004.1, from coordinate 18,790,379 downwards.
ACAACAAAGAAATAAATAGAATGATCAAATATACACAAACCTTTAAAAAAAATCGCCCGCCAACACATCTAAACTTCAGTAACTGACACATTGTATCTTGTTTGTTTAATTTGTACTAAAATCAAATTGTAAACATTGTGTTTATTATGGGAAACAGCTGGCTGAAACAGGCTCAGGTGGGTGGATTTTGTTTGTGAGATGTTTTTGTAACAGTGTTTCAGCCTCTTTAAAGCTCACTTATTAACAATTTATATTGTTTAATTTGGGTTAAAAAAAAAAAAAACAAAAAAAAAAAGAAAAACACAAGGCAGGGATAAGCTAACGGGTTGCTTCTTGACTCTGAGTGGACAAGCAGTGAGGTCAAAAGAGCTGCCGGTCACAGCCAAGAAATAGTAAAGCATAAAATTCCCTTTAAACATTCATATAATGTTTCTTAGTGAGCACTACAGATTTTTCATTTTGGATGTGAGAACGGTATCTATCTCCTTATCTTACTCTCTCATTTGAGGATGATTATTAAAAACTTTTCAAAAGATGGTTTTAGCTGTGGCACAGCATGCACTGAAGAAACTGTACTTTAGATCCATTTTTCTCCTGCACTGACACCTTCTTACATTTCTAGTAGTTCTTATCAATGCAAGTGCCTCCTATGTAAACACAGGAGGAGATAAACTCAGTGCTATCTTATCTCATGTCAGTTGTATAATAACTCTCTCTGTTGATAATGAGGTTTACGTGTTGGTCCACATCATTTATGTCGTTGCCTTTTTATACATGTACATTGAAATCTTTAGATTCTCCTCAGTTTACGTCCAATTAGAGGGATTTAAAGCATGTCAGTATTTATGGTGACCTAGTTCCTCACTGGCAGAGCAAAAGAAACCCAATCAAAGAAAAAAAACAGAAGCACATGACGCAATGCGGGCAGAGCCATAGCCCTCAGATATTCACAGGCATTTGATGATAAAAGAGAATATACAAAAAACAGCAGTATGGCAAAAGTAAAAGGAGAGGATGCACAGTAACATATAGCCTTAACCCGCTGCAGTCATCACCATCTTGTTTTGTGCTGCGAGCTCGCTCAGAGCACAATGAAAGCACTTCACACTCAGAGCTAATGAAGCAGGGCTGGGACCAAACAATGTCTGCGCAGAAAATCAAAGACATTTTATGAAATTTCATGTGTGTGGGTGAGTGCATGTGTGTGTGTGTGTGTGAGCTCTGCAGCAGCAGCAGCAGCAGCCGAGCAGCTCAGACACAGAAGTCCCTGTGTATGCAGACAGCTTGTGCTTTATTACCCTAAAATGTTTACCTGCTTAATCATTGTAGGATAATTGCCTGTTAACACTGGAGCACCAGAGACAGATTAAAAGGAGCGATATTTAATTAGCAGCCAGTTCTGAATGTCAACATAAACATCTTTACCTGTGGAGGAAATTTTTTTAGACGGCAATACTGAGCTGTGTCTAAACACTGGGGCAACAGCGAATGAGGAATCAGTGGCAAAAATCTGAAGATGTAACATATGGAAACTAGTTTGAGGATCACAGGCGCAGTATGACACACAAATGTCAAAACCGGGTGTGAAGATCACCAACCAAGTATGAAATACGTGCCGAGAGACTGTCACGTTTAACATAAAATTTCAAGATCTCACCTGGTATAGTCATTACATTTAGCTGTTGGAAAAGGTTGAGCGTGTCTTCTATTATAAGTGTATTAATACTAAGTAATACTCTGCAGATGTTCATCCAATGCAATAAAATCGGTAAGGAGAACATCTTGGATGAGTCTCTGCTGGAACGGCTCCCAGAGTGCAGCTGTCGCCGTGTCCAGATGAATTCTGTTCACATCATTTCCCTTGCTCCCGGTAGACAATACCTGTCTGCAATAAAATCACTGCCTGGGCATAAACAAATGCAAATTTCAAAGTAGGGTCTATTCACGGAAGTGTTTAATAATCTTCCCTCCCTCCCGGCTTTTTTTTTTTTGCCCTTTTGCTCTCCGTGCTCCTTTCACTCTTTTTAGAAATGTCTTTGATGTTGTTTTTAGAGCTTTTTTTTTTTCCCCCTCAGTTGCTCTGATCCATTTTCTGACACGTTGGTTTGAAACCCGAGTCTCCAGTTTCCCCCTTTTTCATGTGCTGAGGCAGCTTGTGACGACACCCGCCTCGCCCGACTAAGTGTCTGCCTTTCACTTGCAGGCGCGCAGTGTACCCAGTAAATAAAATCCTCATATCAAATCGAACTAGCCCCCTTCACTTTCATCCTGCTACTTGAGCTTAGTCATAGGGCTGCACAAAATTAGAGTGCTCCTCCGCGCGTGAGGGAGCGTGTGTGTGTGTGTGTGTGTGTGTGTGTGTGTGTGTGCATTTTGTTCATGTGAAAGTGCTACATGTACACATCCAAGAGAAAGAAAATAATGTGTGTCATTCAGGAAGAAATAATTTTCATCAGGAAATGTTCTTTCACTCCAGACTCGTAAAAAGGATTGTGCTTGCTGCTGAACACTTTCACCTGCTGAGTCCAGGATTCAGTTGTCCTTGGTTTGTCCTTTAGCTCTGTTAAACTGTTAAACACACAATTTCGCTGTCATTCTCCATCCACCTGCAACAATTCGAGCCAAGCATCACGCCGGTTAAATTACAGCTAATTGCAAGGACACAGTCCGAGTTGGATTGACTGAATCCAGGCTGGATGTTACAAGCTTCCACTTTTGTCTTATTTCAGTGATTTTGTTGTTTCTGCTGCAATTGAAGAAAAGCATCTGTTTTACTTTTTTTGCACATCAGCTGTTCTTAGGCCAGATAGCCTGAGCAGACACACTTGATGTGAGTGGTGGCAAAGTGAGTCATTGCACCGTGCCTGTCTGTCGTGGTGTGTGGGGGTTGTTGCTGTGCTTGTGGGGCCCCAGTGCAGAGAGGTGGCTGGCCATCTGTGTTCGACATTACTCTTTTGTCTTGCCTTTCTTTAACAGGTGGAATGTTTTATTCATCGGTAATGTCACAACACTTCCTCATCAGCTTGTATTTATTTATTTCTTTCTTTAACTCTCATCATATCCTGTTGCTTTCTGTATGCTGCCGTGTTGTAACCTCGTCATCTGCTCCTGTGCAGCGTGTTGCCGTACTCTGTTTTTTTGAGTTTGAAGTCATCTTTTGTTCTCACTTCTCCAATATTGTTCAGGATAATCTCTTAGATTGGCTTTAATGATATTCAGCCATGATGAGGATGGACAAGGTGTGGAGCTAATTGGGTTCTCCTTTGAATTTTAAAACTTCTTGTATTTGCATAAAATTAAAATTAACCCCGAGATCAAAGAGCACAAGAGTGAAGTGTCCTGAGCAGTATCAGGTTGTATGTGGATGGTGTAGTGGAGACTGTTTTGTTCTATCAAAAGGCAAAGGACTTTGCCTCACGCACTCTTTCTGCCTTTCCTTACAGGACAGCACTCTCTGAGCAACAGCAGGGACATCAGTGCCATGGACACCCTCCCCCTCAATGGCAATTTCAACAACAGCTACTCTATGCGAGACGACGACTATGAGGCCGTGGGCGTCAGACCCCCAGGTGAGCTGGGGCCCCTCAACCTGGACGATGCCGCCTTTGAGAAGATGATCATATCTGAGATTGTCCACAACAACCTGAGGCCCCGCGGGGCCCCCAAAGGTCGCGACGCCCAGAGGGAGCGGGACAGAGCCCTGCCCGCCCAGACCAGAGTGACAGTGGACCGAGGCGGGGGTGGGAGCGGCAGCGAGGATGACGCCATCGTGGCGGACCACACCGAGGCCTCATCCCCACCGAGAGGAAGTGCAAGAGGTGGCCACGCCACCCTGGAGCTGCTCCTGCACCCCCACCACAAGGAGGCGCTGGAGGCCCCCCTCCTGCCCCAGAGGACTCACTCCCTGCTCTACAGCGCCCAGAAGGCCCCCAGGCACCTGGAGGGGCAGGGCGGCCATGGCTCTGAGACTGTCACTGCAGTGGAGGACATGGGTTCCAACTCACCCAACAATAACAGAGACTCCCTTTACACCAGCATGCCAAACTTGAGAGACTCACCCTCACCCTCAGTTTCGCCATACCCCCCGGAGGAGGACGAGGAGGAGCTCTCCCCCTCACCTCGAAGCGAAGGTGAGGACGCATATCATAAAAGCATGCCCGAGCTCGGCGACGCGCCGCAGCCAATGTCCTACTACCACATAAACCGAGGCACCAGCGACGGGTGCATCCCACCCAACAATGAAGACTGCACGCAGGAGGGAGAGGCGCCCAGCGACGGACAAATGCAGCTCATTACCAGCCTCTGAGCGGGCCGTTTTTGTTTGCACAGGTTTTAACAGATGGGTCCTTTCAGTCGATGTCAAGAGAGCTGGCAAGTCTGGCTCGGCACTCCACAAGCCCTTCCTGTTAGGACAGGAAGTGAAATGTTGTTGGGTGGGAAAAGGAATGAAGAAATGACTTTTGCACACAGATCTCATTAACACACAAAACACGTCCATTCGAGGCCAGACAAATGTGGACTGTGAAAGCTCTGCTGTTGGACTGAAGAGGTGCAGAGAATAACACCAGGCCTCTGTGGCAGAGCTTTTCTGTTGTTCTGTTCTGTGGAAGAAGAAGGGATTTAAAAAAATGCTCCAAGCAAAGAACTTTGAAACTCCTGTCATATTCCTGGGGGACTTTGCAGAACCAGGGTCTTTTTAGTCATGAAGTACAGAACTAGAACTAGTGTGGCTCCACTACACGGTAAGGACTGTAAAGTTAAGAAACCACTAATTCAGACTCAGGCCTTATATTTTCTCTATTGCACATTTAACTGTTGTCAAAGTAACAGCTAAAGAAAATATATTTTGCTGTACCACTAGTGTAAAAAGTCATAAAAGCAAGAAAGGACAAAAAAAGAAAAAAAAAAGAAACGGCAACCATTCAGTAGTTATGCCCTTTCAATGTTAATAAGATTCTTCAGACAAGGTTAATCAAAATGGTGGAAATGTGCTTTTTCCTCTCACACTTGACTCGTTGTAGTATGTTTGAATATGAAAAAAAAAAAAAAAGTTTTGAGAGATATCAGTCCATATGAAATCATGCTCACGTCTCTGCTTGTGAAGTGCTTTTGCTTTCATGAATGATGAGTTTTTGCCAGTAGTATATTTGTTGACACCAGGCCATGCACAGATTTGGAGTGAATTGGAAACTCGTGTAATTTATTTTACTTAAAAGAAATTGTCAGGTCTAAAGACTTCTGTTCGTGTCAATGCGATAGTGCAGTTTTGCAGATGTTTCATCCTTTGACACAAATTAATTTATTAACTGAGCTATTCAGGAGAAAAAAAAGGACAAAAAAAGAACATGGTTGGAAAGTGTGAAAAGTTGTTGCAGCACTGATTAGGTTAATTTTATTTCTTTTGTAAGAGCCCATCATCAGCTGATATTTAATTCAACTCCTGTTTGATATCAAATAAATGTGAATTTTTTCTTGTTCGCAGATGTCTGGCTGCTTATTCATGTTTTTGCATAAAACATATACAATGATTCATATTTGTAGGAATATTATAAAGGATACGACTGGAGAAACTTACTTTTTTGGTTGTTTTTGTCAACAAATCTAATTAAAAGACCAAAGTCCATCCCGACCTCCCGAGCCTGTCTGAGACATTCTGCCCCAAATCTTTCTGTTCTTAATGAAGATGTTTATCTTTAATTTTCAGTTGTCAATGATACTTTCATATAATTGATAAAGCTAGAAAATCCTTAAAAAGCTAGCTAGTGATTATAGTAAACTTCACCTTAAGAGAAATAAATTGTATACTGGAGGGGAACTGTTTTCAGGGGCGATTAATACACATTTGATGCATGAGTGAGGATTCTCTGCCGCAGCATGGTGCATGGGGAATTAACTAAAAAATAAACAATAGCCTCTTTTATAGAAATAGATGTTATCATCAGGCTAAGGCAAGCTGGGTCCTACTGATGTTACACTAGGGGGCATTTTTGTTTTGTGGCTCTCATTTAAGTAGCAAATGAGTAACAAGAGAGGAAGAAAGTGGGATTTTTTTTCAGGATTGAGTTGCAGATGATGCTTAAAAAAAGCAGAACAGAAAACAGAAACAGAGCAGGAAAAAACAAAAGTTGTGAGGCACTAACTATTTTAAATTACAAGTATCCTTCCATATCTTTTCCCAAAACACTGTGAAGCTTGAGTATATTGCTGAATGCCATTTCATGAGGGTCAGGGGTTAGGTTCACTTGAAGGTATTTGTCCGTGTACATTTGATTTCTGCATGAGAGAAAAGCAACTGTTGTAAATTTCTGTTTAGAGAATCATGACTTGAACATCATTCCTGCTGCTGAGAAAATGTAATGGTTTATGGTGACTGATGGATGGCAGAGAGGAAAAAAACTTGGCCTCAAGTCACGTGACCTCTAACTAGTGTCACAAATTCACGACTTAGGACTCGAATTACAAAATCAAATCCGTAAACATGGCTTTAAATTTGGCAAAGAACGAATTGACCTATTTTGGATATAAAACTCATAGTCTAGATTTGGGACTTGACTTGGGATGTGACTCAGTTCTTGCCTGTCTTTACTTTGGACCTCAGTGCAAAGACTTGAGACTTAATTATTTCTGACTTGCAAAACAATGACTTTGTCTGACCTCTGCTTACTGAAGAAGGTGCCCAG
>JAPXVT010000004.1:18650664-18663362 GCA_029823135.1 Acanthurus reversus | reverse complement strand
AAAAAAGAACTGATTTTATACAAAACTCTTCTTTTCTGCAGCATATCTCTGTCTTTCTTTCCTTCTGTGCTCAGATAAAAAACCTGGCCAAGAAACACAAACCAGAGAGGTCACCCAGGCCGGGAGGAGGGGGAGAGCTCATAAGGAAAGGGCTGGTGGCCAAGTGTCCCCCTCAGGGAGAATGGCCAAGCTGAGGTCAGTTCGTCACTGTGCCAACAGCAGCAACATGACCGTGCTGCCCTTATTCCCCTACTTGGAAAAGGTGAAAACCATGCGCTGCTTCTGGGAGATGAAGTTTGAACCAGAGGTATCTATACAGCTCATAAAAGCCATATATTTTTTATTTGGAGTTAGCCTTTTTTAAATCTGCAGGAGCACCCTCAGGGGGTGGTAAAAGTCACATTTTTAAGTTGTGTAAATGTCACAATTTCAAATTTTAGCAGAAACTGCTGCTGCTCTCTTTATGGCATAAATGATTTCAAAAGAAATCTTTGACAGCTTTGACGGATATTTAAAACATTTACAAGAATACAAAGTGGCAAAATATGACACTGAGATGTGATGTTGATTGTCCACTCAGCACACCACATACTGAGAATTCCAAGTGTCAAGGGATACTGCTAGCTTCAGGTGGTATCAGGCCAAATTATGGTGCCAAAATAGCGCAAAATCAGGAATTCAATTAATCACGTTGCCACTGTAACTGAAGTTGTCCACTATAAAGCAAACTGTGAGTAATCAAAGGCCAGTTCTGCTTATTTTTCTCCACGGCAGCCAAGATATTCATTGGAGCAGCAAGACCACAGCTCCCATCCAGAAGTGAGCTCATCATTGCATTTGGCAGAGCTGCCGGTGAAGCCAGAGGAGGCAGGGGAGCGTTCCACACATGCCATGCAAAGCTGTGATTGGCTACTATCAACCAGATGATGCATTCTTGGCTTTGCTGCCATGTGGCTTTTCACACCCAGAGTGACACTGTTGCACAATGAGGATTACGTGGTTGAGTTAAAAATTCCTGCAGAGATCCCATCCTTCGTTTATTGAATAATCAAGCTGTGACTGCCAATTTTGATTGGCATTAAATGTAGTTGTTCTTTTTGTTTTTACACAAGATGGCCTGAACTGTATAAGTTCATATACAATCACCTCAGCTGACACAGTTGAGTGAATGCACCCATGTGATATTCTGCGTGACATTTGGAGTTGTAATCCAATAGCTCAGGCTATTTATTTAAACCATATTCAAGAGTCTGTGCTGACAGGAAGACTACATGCCCTATCGCAATTCTCTCAGTTTTCAGTGACAGCACTGTGGTGAAGATTAATTATGCTTTCGGTAGACTGTGTCTTAAAGTCTTTTCAGATAGTTTTGGGAGTTGAATGCTCTCTCTGGGGAAGATGGACCGTTCTATACCCTCAGACACCATTTGCTGGCACCTGTCACTCTTTTGTCATGAGGACACACTGGCTGTCCTTCGGCGCGAAGTGCTGATAGGAGTGAGGCGTTGACTGAATTAAGAGAGGCTGTGGAGGATAGTGTGGTATTAACATTCGGGGCGGTTCGTATCCTGGGAGGAACTGTCATCTCCTTTCACCCACCACTTGAGACTCTTCTCCCTAAGCTCCAAGAGCGTCTTAGTAGTTAAAGATAGGAAAAGCAAGGCAATAGAAGACAGATGAAAAGTAGAGTTAAAGCCATGGAGAACTTTGTCACAGGCTGGGACATTTGGCTAGTCAACAGCATGTGTCTGGTCGCCTCCTACCTCTGGCAACGACTGTGCGATTTACTCTGCTACAGGAGGAGGAAAAGAGCATCCAGCCCACCTGCCAACCAGGTATAAACAAGGCTGTTTGATGTACTGATTAATACTCAAACTGTAGCCAAGGAACACTAATGCATTATTGCTTTCTGCAAAGGAAAATAACCAGAATATTGACCTTGTTGCGATGGAATTTGTTGATTTCCTGGGGTGGTCAATATTTGACATCATTTTTGTGTTATATGTTCAACAGACCAAGGATTCCCCGAAATGTTGCACGTACTGGAGCTGTTGCTTTTATGTTGAGCGTGTGTGCTATAATGAACTGCTAGTGGGGCTAAGGCCTATTTTTTTTACCTTTGAGGACAGTGAAGTGTTTTTTATTTCATTCTAAACCCACTTACTTTTATTGGTACATGTCCTACTGAGAGAAAATAGAACAAAAAAGTTCTTTTTAAGGACTTATGCTTGATTTGCAAACACCTGCGAAAGACGCCTTGAGGATGCTAGGTCTACCTTCGCCATGTTGCTTCAATTTTATTAAAGGACGGCATCTTTGGCTCATGTTGACATCATTGTATGCTCATACAGTGAGCATTAGACAAACATGTATGTGGTGTATACTGCTAAAAATCACATTTTGCCCTATCAGATTATTTTTTTTCTCTCTCAAATGATGGCTTCTTTATGGCCTTTAAACAGAATGCCATGATCAGTTACTACCTACTGTAGATCCCATCAGCATTTTTGGATCGTCCTCATAGAGCACAGCGGCAGCTGGTAAATCACCTCACTTACTTTATAATCTCTCTGTTCTCATAGGAATTTCCAATTAGGCTGGAGAAGTTGCCTTTCCAAAAGTGATTACTGACTCATTGTTTTTATTGCGCTGCACATTGTTTGTACTGTTTTTGGCTCGTAGTTTATGCTATGAGAAGCATCTGGAGTTAAATTATTAATGAGTTTTAACAGGTAAAAATGGACTGCAGAGAGAGAGAAAGGTCTTTAGCTACACTTAATTTGGCTGTTTTTTCTTATTTAGGTTGTTTTTAAATTTTCTCTTGAAGAGTGTGTGATACACAGTCTGCCTTCAGCACTCATGCATGATTTATAACTAATGCACGACAAGACTTTGAATTCGGTGGGTAATATTTCGCTCACAAGCTCTATAGAGCAAAAGACATGAGCAGTGGCACCGTTTAATTCTGCCGTAGCATCAAACTTTTTGTAGAGTCGGCTCTAACGATTTCCTATTACGGGAAAAATAAGGGATAACTATCTGTTTCCCACAGACATCTTGTCTGCATTTGTATATTTCTATACTAAATTCAGCTTATTTTACCGATACAGTGTACTCATTTTGTATTTATATTTGCGGAAATAAATAATTGTTTGGTATTTTCAGATAATGATTATATTATTTGTATATAATTTCTTCTTATTTCTTGTCTGCTTATACTTACCCTTTATGTATTTCTGTTTAGTCTAGAAACACTGATCTTCATGTGCATATTAAGCAATCTTTGTGTTGTCTTTGAACGTGAAGTACGTTATCTGGGCAGTTCATTGCTTACTCTTCCAATGTAATCCTCCAGTTAAATGCCACATCTAATTTAATTAGCCTGCTCAACAAATGGTGGGTAATCCTCAGCATAATGTGCTCAGTGTGTGAGTGAACGGTGAGGTTGCTATGATGCGTGTGTGTTTTGCTGTGTTATTGACAGCAGCAGGGCGGCTCAAACATGAGATATCCCCGGTTGTTGGTGTTAATGAGCACAGAGGTTAGGGAATCTGCATGTGAAGGTATAGTGAGCTCTAGTGGTAGAGTCTGACGCTGCACTATTTTAAGCTAGTGAATCACAGCTGGGAGTGAATCTCGCTTCTGCTGCCATCTAGTGTTCAAAATCTCCACATTGCTGCTGCGATGTGGCATTGCTTTATTTTGGGAAAAGCATGAGCAGACCTGAAACTTTTACAGATGAGTACAGGAGAGCTTTTCAGTTGATGCAGCTGCCCTTTAATATGCTGGGCTTTCTACGTTATTTCAGTTTGTCTGATATTTACTGCAGGACATGTCATATCAGTTATTTGCTTCTATCATAACTTACAGAAAACCCTTAATCTCATTTTACCTGGTTTCAATTACATTATGCTTTTTATTTTGATGCATATACATCTAAATATACATGACACAGCTTTATAAATACACACTTGCTGTAGTTATCCTTAATGCAGTGACATTTCAGCTGAGAAACGCTCTCGTGTTTCCATTCCTCTTTTGGCATTTAGGAGATCCACACTGACATTTACTGTAGGAGATCAGCAAGTATGTGACTAAGCTTTCTTTGCATTCTGTCACTAACCTTTAATACCCTTTATGCCATCCTCAATGTAAAGCGCTTCTTACATTTCCGTACTGATAATAATAGTCCGTGTTGGAATACCTTTCTTAAGTAGAGTAACTGTACTTTGCAGAAGGGATTTCTCAAGTACAAGTAAGATTGCTCGTGCTAGAAATATCTCTCTCTACGCTGAGCAGTGTTCTTTTACTTAGACTTACTTACACCACACCAGAGCTGAAACACTTGTTTTGTCAATTAATTAGACAAAAATATAAAAAAGCTGTCAGAAATCCCCAGAATTGACTAATTTCAGCTGCTCAAATGTGAATATTTACTGATTTCTTGTTCCTCTTTGGTAGTAAACTGACCTTTAGGTTTTTAATTGCTGGTTGGACAAAACTGATGACTGAAACATGTTAGCATGGACTCGAAAAAAATGTTGATGCTAATGCACCCATAATTAGTGCCACTTCTTCCTTTATAACCATCATGCACTGGCACACATTTTGGTTTGCAGACATCCAAAAACCTACCTCTGCTATAACTCCGATGAGGAAGACCTGCAGGAACACTTTAAGAAGCTTCTATAAGTCTTACCTTTATATTCACGTCCTTGAAAACTGGTCACTGTTTTAAACTCAGGCATTGAATGTTTCAAAGTCAAAAGATTATAGGTGGAGTGTCTCTTGACATCTGACTTCTGAGTCTGGATTGTCGTTGTTCATCCCCTACACAGATGCCCCCTGCTGTTCAAAATAAAAGCTAGTTATTAAATAAGACTAGGCACATGCAGTTTCAGATGATTTAGTTCTTCTAAGCGTGGCCGATTCCGAAAGGCACCCGTGAATATCTTCCAACAGCTCGATGCTAAGCTTTGGTGCAATAACATGTACATTTATTGAGTTTCACATGACAAACAGGCCTGTATTTGCCTGTATGTATCATGTTGAGAGTCACACATTGGATCAGCATGTGTGTTTTAATAACCTTACATAAACAAAAGCAAGAAGCCTGTCAAAGTGGTGCAGCAGTTAATGTGTTTACATGCCAGGAGAAAACATGAGATGACGGGGAAAGAACAGAAGAGATGTCTTAGACATTTGCACGAGGAGTTCAGTTTCATGGCTGCCACACATATTTAGGCCCGCAAGTTTCCAAAAGAAAGCACAGCCAGAGCTCGAAAGCCGTACCGCGTGTGTGTTTGTGTGTGCGTATGTGTGGAGTCCAGGAGAAGTGACTGGACAGTAGCCACAGCACACAGCTCCCGTACTTTCCAGGACATTGTGTTCTCTGTGGGAGGCTGCGCTCCATTTTTAACCGTTCACCTTGTCACGGTACCAAACAAATATCCTAATAAATGAGGGACATACAGATCACATTATTCAATTATGTAACCTCCCACAAGCACTGGCTGTTCAGGAAAGGAGATATTATCAACTGTAATGTCAAAACATTTTTTCATTTAAGTTCACTTTATGCCTTTTTGCACTCGTGGACTCACAGGAGGCTTTATAGAGGCAATAACACCTGGATCAAGTATACAAAACTTTTGCTTTAATGTTTAAGACAACAAGCAGTTTTTGTTAGTTGCAAAAGCCCTCATGACCTCAAATACTCAAAATCACGCATATAGTGGCTTGTTATTTTATTATATACTGCAGGTGTAAGTCGGTTAAAGGATGACTGATAAGTCTGTGGCCTAAGGTAAAAGAAGATGAGTTATGTAGCTCTCGTGACATACACGTGCAGTTCAGCTCTTTGAGCGATTATGCAGAAAGTTTGAAGTCTAGAACTATTCTGGTATTTCTGCTTTGAATAGCTGAAAATTGTGAGTAAGGACTGTTGGAGAAAATGGACAGCAGCGGCCTTTGTGCTGCCATCGCTTTCTGCCATGTTTGAATTCAGCATCCTTCTTCCTCACCATGCTGTAAGAGGGGGGCTCCCTCCCCTGGCGTTGCCTTCATGTCCTCATGGACCTCCTCTGCTGACCCCTTGAGACGGAGGCAGCGGATGACTACACGTGCATACGATGACAGCTGTATAACTCATCTCCCTCTACCTCAGGCCACAAACTTATGAATCACCCCTCGTAGCTCACTGACAGAAAGGTAATCTGCAATGGAGGAAGTAATGGGTTAATTCATTTTAGGTTTATTTTAAGCAAAAAATTCAAAATATTCTTTCCTCTTACCCTTTTCTTTTTATTCTTTCTTGTATTTCCATTGTTTGCTATCGCTCATACGGCTTGTTTACTCATTTAATATTTGTTGTTCTTTACCTTTTACTGATGCATCTTTCGATTTTTTTTAATTTTCTACTTTGCTGCAGTTATACTGTAAAATTTCCCATTGTCCGACTAATAAAGGATTATCTCATCAAATGTTAGGATTTTCTGCTTTGTCCCATGTTGACTAAATATTTTTGGTTTTGAGATTGGTCAGACAAAAAAAAGACGTCAATTCTGAGAAAACGTGACGTGTTTTTTTCATAAACAACATTTTGTAATAATCAGTTAGATTTATGTGCTTTAAGACACCTTACAGTGTACAAGGACAGCAAAAAAGGTACTTGTTTACGTATTAGATAACTATAAGAGTTACAAAGGAGGAACTGTGACCTTAAAAGTTTGAAGTTTTACTATTTAAAGCCAGCTAAGCCCTCTGATGAATATCATTTTACCATTAAATGTTTTCCACTCTTGATGTGTGTAATTTAGTAGGTGTTCAAACTGCAAGGTCAATGAGGGTGCACTCACACATTATTTGTTCATTATTTACTTTCTGGACATTCATGCAGTTGAAAATGCCAAACATCCTGATAATTTTGCTGACACATTAACAAAACAACATTTTAATCATGCACAAGGAGATGGTGTAGTGATTTTCCAGCTGCCAGTGCACATGCTTATGCTTGGCAAAGAAGGTGAGAGGGGACTTAAAGCAGCGGTGATGATGCTGTTACTTTCTTTGGCAGTAGTTTCACTGTAAAGTGTAAGTGATATAACTCAATATTTACTTTGTTTCATAAGCCACAGAGGCCAACGGTCTGTTTAAATCCCCTGCTGGGTTTGATATCCTTAAAGTGCCCTCGTACCTTTAAGCATACAGGTTATGACATAATAGTGCCCGCACAGCCATGCACGCTAACCTTTAATGAGCAGCAAAATGACTGTTATATCACATGTTGCAGAATCAATTTCTTTTTGTCCTTTTAACTTTTGCAAAGAAACATGTCATTCTCCATGCTGCTCGTGTGGAAAACATCCAGTCTGCTCCACACACACCTCTGCATGACTAAGTTGACAGTCCATTCCCCCTAAATTGACACAACATGCTGCAAATGACCTACGCTGTCTGTCATCTGTTGGCATCCACAGACAGGTGTGAGCGTCCCTGTCTCTCCCTGAATGATTGATGGTGGTTTCACTCCCATCTGTTTCTACCCCGTCAGAGTCACTTGTTCTTTCCGCTGTAGCCTTCTTGCGCAAGTGAAAGAGAATAAAATGTGAGCTGATGTGATGACTTATCGTGAGCTGACAGGTGAACTCCTTCCCTCACCTCACTGTGCTCGGCTCAACTCAATCTGCCAAGCTCTCATCCCTCCTTGGTTCCTGCACCTGTGAGCCCACATTTTGGATTGAGTCACCCGAGTGAGGCGAGCTTGGCTGGTGTGAGCGTTGCTCGTTTTGCAGTCTGTGCCTCTCTTGTCAAAAGCATTTCATGGTGGCTTGAGCAAAGCTGGATTCCTCCTGAGCTTCATCATCCATGAATGTGTATGAATGAGTGATTTTTCAAAGTTTGTGAGGGAAAAATTGCTGTAATAACTAACTGCAAGTGAGTTGCAGAATTTAGTAGTGTTTATTCTTTAATGTTGTTCAGTGCTTGCTTAGGAATTTCCTAATCTTTTTATTTCCTGTGGGTTGACATAAACATACTGTAAATCATATATATATTCATATTCTGATTTACAAGGAACACGGATTCTGGTCATATTACAAGAGCTAAGTTAAAATTGATCCCTTACTCCCTTAAGGGAGGTTTTTGTCAGTGACTTGGCATCGAATAAATCATCTCTCCTTACAGCAGACAGGCTAACATGTTACTTTAGGTCCCCTTGGCAAACCACAGGCTTCCTCTTTCTCCTGACACTGGGTGCAAACAACAGGCATTTGAGAGATAAAGGGGGAGTTTGCATTGCAGCATGGTTTGCATTCACAGTTGTACACAGACAGACTCATGCACTGCAGTGTCACATAACACGCAGCCTCCTCCTTTCTGACGTTTTCTATTATTTTTACATTTTTGGCTGTCAACACAAATCTTTTCTTTTACTTTAAATAAACAGCAACTGTGAGCTCTGTCTCCTTTTTTGGACACCTGTGCAGTCCACAGTGTCCACCTGTTACAGAGAGTTAATGTCATTGTCATATGAATAGGAAAAAGTGTACGAATGAATGAGCACTGACACGCTTACACACTGAAGAGTTCTGTGTACAGTGACCATTTTGACACCTAGCAGGCGAGTGACGGTGGTGGGCTTAGCACTTAAAGGCTCTCAAATGTCTCATAGCTGCAAGTAAAGCCAAGCCCCCCACCTCAAACACTTGACCCCTGCTGACGTAGGCTGTACATTTACATTTAGGGACACCGGCTCACTTCATTCTAGTGTGGAGAGAAGCAGACACAGGGGATAAAGTGTGAGAGAAACAGGGAAGTAAAGCTTACTTTACTTGACTTGTCAGTTTTAAAGGTTTGAAATCTTCTTCAAAGTTGCTGGTGACTGGAGATTTTTGATCTTGAATCACTTCTGTTCAACTTTTTAAACTTGCCTGTAGAACTAGTTTACACACCAACGGGGAGCGCTGAAGAATAGAGCTGGCTACGATTTTTGAAAAAGTCTTTTTGTCTGTTTCACGGACGTCATTGGTCCGATTTTTGTCTCAAGTTGGTGTCTTGACGTGATTTTTATATCACCGGAAGCCATGAGCTCCTTGGTAACGAACACAGTAGGAGATGGCAACGTTGCACACTTTGACATCATCCAAAATCGGATTGAGTCACTGAGCAGCAAGATGGACAAACTTATCAACATTCAAGAAAAGGTCCTCTATCGGCTAGATGGAATGTCTCATGACATTGACGACATTGAGAAGGATATGGAGAACCTGAAGGTTGACAAGGAGGAGATCCATTTTCCACCCAAGATGCTGAACCAGACGCAGGGCATGGGGCGAGAGATGAGGGAGATATGCAAGGAGATGAGCACCATAATGCTGGTGGTGAACCAGCGGTCCGAGCAGCAGGCTCAGAAGCTTGAGGGAATGGAAAAGCTGGTCCTCAGCATGCAGCAGATGATCAGCTTCATCGGGGAGACGGTGAAGAGTTCGAGGGTTATGCAGTTGATGTTCAAAGGCGCTGCGGCTCGAAAGGGGTCCAGATCCAAAGACGGTAAAGGCAAGCAAGCCGTCAAGAGGAAATCATCGTCAGACACATTAAGCAAGAAGATTGACAAGGTGAGACCTAAAAAAATATGCTGAAATAATATGCTGAAGATTAAAAGTAGTGAAGCTTCAAGTGTTTGCCATGAAATTTGTGTTGGAGAAGTAGAATCTATATTACTACAGATAATCTATCTATAATAATTTTGTTATTGTTGATATGGATTAAGGGTGTAGGATATTTTTAGCCTAGATTCCAAAGTGTATATTGCAAGGTATCACAGCCCATCCCTTGACAAGTAGATCTAGTTTTGTTCTAATTAGTGTTGCAAAAGATGCTCTATATACTTCATGCTGACTCTAAATTCCGTGATCTTACAAAGATCACGGTCGTTCTTGGCAGAACATTTGAAAATGATCATAGCAGCGAATCTGAACACTCCAGTTCTCTTGCGTATGAATGAGACTTGGCTTGTATTTTAAATTCCGAGTATAATGGGCTGGGGTGATAGGTAGCGTCTGGGATTTGAGGTGTTTACACTTGCCAACTGCTTATTCAAGCTAAATTTACAGTGTTATGTAAGCTACTGCACAATAAATGTGTCACTTTTAAGCTTCGACTATAAACCCCAATTAAACTCACATCTGCACTTGTTGGATCATTACCCATGCTCAGTGCAACATGGCTTCCGTGGTGTGAGGCCCACTCTGGGACCCCCTAGCAGGGCACGAGAGGGACGGTTTAAGGCCAGGGGTGAAATGTGAGTGGCCTCATTTAGAAATGCTGTATTTGGATCAGGGGGGGCTGCAGTGTTTTTGGTCTAAACTGGGTTTAACCCCTTCAGCTCACAAGGAGTCAGGTGTCGACAAATTGTGATGTGTCAGTCTTCCTTCCCTTCTCTCACTCACTGATTTAAACAAGGCACATTTTTTCCTTGTATTTGCTTTGTGAACACTGTTAGTCTCACTTTAATTCATGTCTGTCCCAGTGAGGACATGGTGTGTCTTACATGTCTAGTTACCCTCTGTTTTAAAATAGGTAACAGTGGGCACTATCTTAGGTGTCTGCTGTGTAATATTTTGCAAATTGTTTAACTTCCTGCAGTGCAGAATAGCCCTCCATAAAATTTTATTGGTAGTCCTGCTGACAGTGCTATTATAAAACCATTTGTTCAGTGGCACCAGTAATATCTGTATATAACGTGGCATGCAGTGTTTCAGGAATTGTTGGAACATGTTTGGAACAATAAACATATACTAATGTAAAAATACTTTCATAGGTTAATGTTTCTCCACTGTGATTTGCACTAGTATGGCAGGGACGCTGAATGTATATTTTTAAAATGATGTCTTATGTTTCAACTGATTGGACTGTGCAATACGATACAATTCTATAATGACACAATATGATGCGATACAATACAAAACAATGCAATACGGTATGATAGGACATGATAAAGTACAATATGATACAATGCAATACGATATGATACGATACAGTGCAATACCATATGATACAGTACGAGATGATGCGATACAATACGATAAAATATAGTACGATACAATACGATGTGATACAGCGAAATACGATACGGTGTGATACGATACAATGTGATATGACATGATGTGATATAATTCAATACGATATGATGTAATACAATACAATTCGATACGATACACAATATGATATGATCTGATGCAATGCAATACGATAAGATACAGTATGATATGATACGATGTGATACAATTCAAAACAATATGATGTGATACAATATAATAGGATACGATACAACAGCATGATACCATATGAAACAGTAGGATAGGATACGATGTAACAGGATACGATACAACCCAATATTCTACAAAACAACTTTACTGTCAGTTTGGAGTCAGTTTGGTGATTTATCCACCAGCTGTATTTTGCTTTGTCTTATGCCTTGTTGTATTATATTGTATGTTTGTTGTACTGCTCTGTATCTGTACTGTATGTGACGTTTTGTGTGGATTGTGTTTATAGACACTTGCTGATGCTTCTCGGCCAGGTCATCATTGTAAATGAGAACTGGTTCTCAGTTGATTTTACCTGGTTAAATTAAGGTCAAATAAATAAAAGTGATGTACGGAAGAACTCTTCATACGGTCATATTCAAATGAAGGGACTCCAAATTGGCAGTTTGAGGGCAGAAGACACCATTTTTTGTTTAAAACATACAAGGGGGCTAAAGAGATGCTGTCAACAAGTCTAGGCATGCTGTTGTTGTCAGCCTTTTTAATTCCTGTGACACTGAAGTCACCTCCAAACCCAACCCAATTGGTTTTGTGTCTATTATACAATCATAGCACAGATCATGACCCTGCATAAAGGTCACCGAGGGCTGCTTGGCATCAAAAGCATGAGCTGCACTTTCAGACACCCTGAAGCACTTTATCACCACACACTAATCTCTTGCATAGCTGTAGTGGTTAAGAGTCATATCTCTTTTCCTCTGTGACCTACAAGCAGAGAGCAAACTCACCTGCGCAGTTGTGACGTCAGATGACAAGCAGGATTCATGTTTGTGTTAAATAAAGATATATGAGTTATTTAATTCAAGCCAACTGGCAAGTTTGTGTCGTAATTTATGTCTATATTATATTCTGATGATTAATGAACACACATCAGTTTAATGGCCTCCATGTGACTCACATTTCAGGGAATTTCTGTGGTCATCAGAGCGCTTATCAGGTGGTCGCTCCATCTTCCTCCGCCTCCAGAGGTGTGAGACATCTTGCATGCAATCCCTGTTACTATGGTCTCTCCATGCTTTCCCCATTCTTCAATTTAGAGTTTTGAACTCCTGAAAAACACAGCTGTCACTGGGGGAAACACTGCACTCCAAATATACCCTCTGCTGTTTATCTCACAACAGCATTCAGAGAACATATGTGAGACACCCCTGGGTTCAAGACAGGTTTTTTCCATGCTAACCTGATCAGAGAGTGTTTAGTGAGTTTCCTCAGCAGAGAAATTTGAACAACAGCCTACGGTCGCCTGTAATATTTTCCGCTCAGGGTCGGCATGGCATTCCATGGCTGAGTGCGGCAAGTGATAAGCTATAAATTCACTGCCCTGCTGCTGTCTATCCATCTGCCATGAATTATCAAAGGCATGCCATTAGA
>JAPXVT010000004.1:18530400-18541712 GCA_029823135.1 Acanthurus reversus | reverse complement strand
GAAGCCGAAATATTTGAGCTGCATGAGTCCTCTTATGAAGTTCTGCCAAGAGGGAGTACAGAACTGCTGAGACCCTCAGACAACAACTTCAAAATTCCCAGAATTCAGTAGGGCCAAAAACACCCACTGCAGTTCCAGATAGTGATGCTGCACAGGAAGCAAAAAATGTCAGAGCGTGGCCAGGAATAAAGCCATTATCTCTGAGAGGTCAACGGTTTTTGTCTTCAGCGTTCCTAGAAATCTGCTGAATTATGGTTAACTGTGCCGTTGATGTGCAACATCATATTTTCAGATGGCTTGTGTTTGCTTTTCCCATTAGATTTAAAGGACAAGTCTGTTGATTTTCGATAAATTCTTTTATTGTCCACAAATCATAAAAACAGTTAATAATTGACCTCAAAAGTAGCCAAAGTCTGATGTGGCATATTCCTCTGTAGGGCTGCGAAATATGACCAATATCTTACATTCCTATATGCAGTATATCTTTTTATAACCACATAACATTTCTCCAAAAACTATATAACAAATCACAGAGTTACTGGTACAACAAATCTAAGACTCCAAATACTCTCCGATACATACACTATATTTGCTGTTTGAATGATGTTTTCTAGAATATTCAGCTCCCATCTCCTTTAGTTTCTTGTTTTTTTTTTTTTTTTTAAAGTGATAATAGGTCTTTACAACCTTTTTGAAATGTTAAATCTTCATTACAAATCAAAGGGCTTGAGACTGAGCACCAGAGACATCCAGAGGGAGTCAGATCACCCAGACATTAAGGTCTTGAAGCAGAAGACCTGCACTTCTACAATAGTGGGAACTTACAGCATTTACATCCAAGAAGAACTCCCTGTTTGTTTTTGTTAGTTTTAGCATCTCTGTCTCACAGGTTTCATGGTAAATAAAAAGCTGTGTCTGTTTTTACGGTGGATGGTCGTAGTGGTCAGCATTATGGCTGCTGGTTTGGATCTTTTCTGGCCAAGCATCATTTCATTTCATCTTCCCTCAGTCTCTCGTTGCAGACTCCGACCCAATGAGCTCCCCAGATATAACAAATAGTTGGAGCGATACCAACAAACCAGACCTGTAACTTAGCGACCGAGTATAAAAAAAGAAAACAGTCTGATTATTGACAATGCAGTTTTTTACTATCTTGTAAGGGAAATTCCACACCAATATTTGATATTTCCAATCAATAAATGCGCAGTATGCTGCCGTGTCATATATACAAGAGATGAATGCACCTTTGTTTAGGATGACAGCTTGGGAATACCTAAACTGTGACTCCATCAGTAGTTTGGAGTATCGTTTTGCTGCTTGTTCCCTTCTGTGCAATTACAGCGCTCAAAGTGATTGAAAAACACTGGTGTAATGTCTCCAGTTTCAGGGCTGCCTTTCTGCTGAACAGTAAATCTGTCTCAGCCATTGGTCCATTTAACCAGATAAGGAGTTATTCCAGGCCTCACACAAGTCTGATGTCAGAGCCACTAATGACTTTGCTGGCTTTCGGTGTTTTTACATGGACAAAAACTGTTAAATGAGCCTGCAAAGCTCTGATATTTATAGGTTGGTATAGGTTGAAAATATTTCATTTGTATAGCTTGGACACATGTGAACCTCAGTTTTGCGCAAGGTGCAAAACCGCTCGATTCATATATCTTTGAATATGAGAATGACTTTTTCCTGGAAATGATCCCTTTGCAGTATTTAGATTTAACTCAGGATGACCCCTAGAAAGTGTTTTTACAGTGTAGGCTGTAGTAGCTGTAGTATCACACAGAAAGTCTGATTTTTAAGCTGTAAAATGGCAACCTAATATATATATTTTTTTTAATCGGATTCTCCAAGATGTGCATTTCTTTTTGCATATAGACTGCTGAAATCAACTGGCTTATCACAGTTTATTATGGCTTTCAGGTCAAATATCTCTTAAGGTGTTTGCTTCATATGTTAAATTCATATTAGTTGAGCTAAGATGCCTCTTTTGCCATACCCTCCGGTCTGGATAGGGTAGAAGTTGGACAGTGAAACAGTGCTGCATGAAACCTGAGCTACGTTTAAGCTGTCGTGCAATAAACCCCGGCTGTAAAGTGAAAGCCTCCCATGTTGGTGGGCAGTTAAAACACGTGGGGTCCCGAGTCTGTCAAACTGGCTTTGGTTCCAACCAAGTGCCTAGATTACTGGAGAGGATGACGGTTGAAATCCTGTAGTAGCCTTTAGTCACTTGCTTCTTCTCATTGCTGTGAAATTAGCCGGGATTTGCAGCTATTTTCCAGGTGTTTTCCGTCATTATTGTTGAGACAGTTTCAATCTCTGAGCAAAAGCATCAAGTGATAGCACTGGGTTGTCATCTGGAGGTCAGCCATGGCAGTATTTCAGGCTGAAATAGGCCTTGTCATTGTTTTTTTCCAAGGAGGCCTCCCTCGCTGAAAAGTGCTTTTCTCAGCACCGGCATGTCTGGCTGCACTTCCTGTCCCTCAGCTCTCCCATTCACGTTGTTATTAGGCCCACCAAATGGCCCTGGTTCAGCGGTGGTCTCCCCTAATAACTGCCACTGATGGACGGCTCTCGCTGCTTGTGGCCTTGGGCTTCACAAGACATCCAGCGAGCAGGCCAGGCGCACTTCTCTGTAACATACACAAGAAAATGCTTAACCGCTGTAACATGAGCGTGGAATAAAATAGATTGTAATGACTTAAAACACATCTAATTAAGAAAAAATATTGTAGGGCCACTGGTTGCTTTGGGATACAGCGGGGTTGGTTTCCTTAACTGCACTGTTGAGGGATGTCGAGGAAGAAAAGGTAATCTGATCTGCAGACTTAATCTGGATAAGTAAAGACATGTTTACACCACAAATGAGGTCTGAATATTCTCCAGTGCACTTTGCTGAATGAGAGTTTCAGTGGTATAATGAGGTGTATATGCCTTTTAAATGTGATTTACACGATTCCTCAAGCATGTAAGAATGGCATAAACAGAAATATGATCCAGGTAATTTTGAGGGGAACAGACCAACTATTTGTGTAGCCTGTTAGTAAACGAACACCAGATACTGTGAGTCTGCTAATGACAATGTTGCTGACAGTGGGGAAGATTGTAATGATGGTGGGGATGATGATGTTGATGATGATAAAGATAGTGGTGATGACAAAGATAATAATGATAATGATCTGCGTACGCCTTTGTAAGCTAGTTAAAAATCTCCATCTCCGGCTGACTTTTCTTTATTGTTGTTTTAAACCTGAACCCTGTCATGGGTCTTAAACATGCACTTAGCGTCTACACATGGGCTACATAAAAATGTCCCTGTCTGCTAAGGCAAAAATGTATTTACATTACACTATTTCTTTTTTAAATATCATGGTTGTCAATACAGGCATATTGCATATTGTAAAGTGAAAGTGTGTAGGTAGAGGAGGATGGCAACATGTGGCTAACTTAGCTAACAAGATGCCCTACATTGTTGGGTAGGTCAGAGTCTTCAGACAACGTGATGTGATTTTCACTTAGCCAATTTATTCTACAAACTATGCATCCACCATACAATGCCAGGAATCCACCGCACTACACTATACTCACTGCATTCGTATAATAAGTAAAACGTAGACAGCAAACCTGCACCACTTGTTACAAAAAGGAAACTGTTGAGTGTGGATATCAGCCGGAAGAGAAGTGTGTTGGCACCAGCTGTGGTCAAAACATGACAACAAAACATAGAGAGATATCTACAGGTGCTATTTGGCATTGCAGTAATACACCATTTTGTAGACTCTGACTGGTACAGTATATACGCATCCCTGATGCGCTTGCTGTGCCATCGTTTTCCTATGGGGAGAGCAGTGGCGCCGGATCCCCAATATCCTTGGTATAACTCACTGCTCGGAAATGCCACTGAGCGCTGCGCTTGAAGTTCTAATTATTCCAACTTTGGCCTCGGTTGCTGCTGACCTTTCAAGGAACATGCAAGCATGGGAGGTACTGGTGGAGACGTTGCCTAGAAACCTTGCAGAACTTTTGTACGTGTACCTGTGCTTTTCTCATTTGCCCCGGTGTTATGCACTCTACCTCGCAGTGAGTGAGGAGCAAATCATGTGAGGGCTGGTTTAAGGGCCGAAGTTCTAATAGGGGCCTAAATTCTGATGGCTAAGACTAGATATTTAGCCAGAAATGCTAATCTTTGCAGTTTACATTAGAGCAGACACGCGTTACTCCATTCCTTGTACAGTATCTTAACATTCATCTTGGTTTCAAAAGGATTTTAATATAAGAAACCCTTCAATCTATTTATTAAGTATGACTTTTGCTAAAACCCCTTACACACATTCTGAATATGCTGAGGACTCCAAAACTGACGTGACAACATAAAATTTAAGTTAGACAGTTACTGTTTTAAGGAAGGTTAGCAAATGGTTAATTTCATCATAAATGAACAAATAAAGGTTTGTGAGTCCAAGCAGTCTCACAATATTTGCTCTATAGCATGTCATGACAATTTTTATTAAGTGCCTTTAAAAGGACTCACTGAAATTCCCCTGGAGGATCTTTTAAGTCTCATTTTGCTGACGACCCCCAGAGTTGCTCCTGTCTTTAGTGTCACAAAGCCCCCACAATCTAAACAAGGATATTTGAGCAAAAGATTAAACTAAAAAAAAGTCTCCTCCCTTTCTTTTTAGGCATTTTCTATTTATAAAAACACATTCCTTGCAATATTAGCGATTCTATGTCTATGAAAAGAGGTCTTGCTTAAAAATATGTTCTTAGGGGGTGGCAGGCTGAATTCCCCATTTCCCATGGGTGCACTGAAAGTGGCCAATGTGAGGGAAGGGGATAGGGAGGGAGATATGAGTCTGCGGTGCTCAAAAGCCCCGGCCACGACCTCACAAACAGCCCAGGCTCATTCCACTCTTGGCAAAAGCTTGAACTCTGCTGCTCTGTTTCTCCTCTGGCAGTCATGAAGCGCTGGCGGGAAGATTCGAGACAACATGAACCCTGCTGGCTTCTAGACTAAATTTTTAAGGCAGCAATTCAGGTTGTGGCCACTGGGTTGTAGTTTCTTCTTTCATTTGTGACACTCAAGGCTGTATCATTATTCAGTCAGATATAATGACTTTATCCCAGTGCTGCTGCAGAAACTCAAAGATTTTGGCATTGACATGTGTCTCCTCGTGTTTAAGGGCACTTCCTGTCTCCCATGATACCTTAGTTCATAGCTATGCTCTGGCCCACTGACTGATCGATTGATTTTATTTTGGTATCAACTTTCCTCCTGCTCAAGACTGCATATTGAACCATCTCATGTAGAGTTCCATCACTGGTTTGCTCATTAATAAAAGTGTCATAACATTATCTGCACATACAGTATGGTTTGTAAATAAAAACTTTAAAAATTTACAATATTTTAGGCTGAGCTGATTTGTCATCATTGTTCTCTTATTCACACAAGACCTCAAAAGCAATAAAATTCAGTTACATTTACTAAAGAGGCTTTTCTGTGAAAGCATATGTTGACAAAGTTTTAATATGAGTGAACTTCAGCATTTAAGATACAAATTTACAGACAACAGTTTTTCATAAGAAGATGAAACCACAGCCATTATTTTTGTGAGTCCACCAAGTTTTCCCCTCTTTTGTGAGTTAAGAACAGTGAACACAAATGCTGAAATCTGCAAGGGGAGGGTCGGGGGTGGCAGCCTTCCTCACTCTCCAAAGGTATTCTGGGATTTGACGTCTAGACGATAGTGCTAAAAGGCCCATTAATCACAACAGACTGCAGGATTCAGGGCCAATCGCCCTTTAAAGGCAAAGCTACACAAACGGCAGCGAGGAGATTCAGTAATTCCGGAACATTATGAAATTTAAAATTTTTAGAAGTCTGTGATTAAGATTGTGTTTCTTAAAAGTGATGCCATTTCTTAGCAAATATGAATTCCAAGATTTAATCTCTTTTCATAGTTCTTTTTATGATAAGAAAATGTTCAGTGAGATTTTAAGTTAAATTGTTTCACTTTGCTTTGAAGAGATGCATAAGCGCAGACATGAGTGTTTTCAAATTTTAGGTTTTGTTTAAGGAAAGAAATATTTGTTTGCTCTGCTGAATTTTTCCCATATCATTCCAAGCGAGGTCTTAAACTTGTCACTGTGTATTGGTGTAAAAGTTGTTGTCATAAAGTCCTTATCAGAGGGAAACATGCTGAGGGCACACGGTGACCCAGTGAGGCTCATAAAAACTCACACTTGACATCTTTTCCACTTGGAGATTACTGAGTCAGCAATATAACCCCCTGCACACAAACACATTACAAACACACAAATCGCACAAAGCTACCACATTCACAGCACTATGGACTATTTTAGGCCACTTGATGCTTGTCTTAGATAGTAAAAAGAACATCCTCTTATACATTCTGCTCCTGTCGTCCCGCGAGGAGTCCTGGGGGAGGTGAGAAGGGGGGGGAGGGATATGCTTTCCTGTGTTTTGCTGAGTTCAGATGACTGTCATGATTAAGTCAAATGAGCAAAGGAGGATTTACAGTCCCCCTGTGTGGGGAGATAAGGCGAGAGGAGTCACTCTGACTGACAGCACATGCCTGGGAGGGAACATAACCCACCTGATGGAAAGAGGTTTTCAACTTTCATTATCTCTCCCTCTTCTTAAATCACATTCATCATCCCTCGCTCTGTCGTCCTCCATCGCTTGACTGCTTACCAACAGTGAAAACAGCCTGCAGCCCTATGCAAAAACCCGCCTTAAATATCGCATCACAGAAAGACACCACCTCCCCTGTCTTCACTCCCGTCCTATCAGCGTGTGACTCACCTTTCTCAGTCACTCTGAACCTGAGTGTGTCCCTCCTCGGTCTAACAGTGCTGTTTCTGTGTCCACCCCCAGAAAACCCTTAAACACACCCCTCAACTCTCCCCTTTCCTGAGTCTGAAATAAATCAATTCTGGTTGGAGCTCAGTTGTAATAAATCAGGCCCTGTCCTGGACTGGAGCCTGCCCAGTCAGCCTGTCACTGCCTGGCCTTCACTCAGGATTAATTAAAGGCCTGATATAAAGCCCAGATGTGCTGGAGCAAGGGAGCCCTGAACCCCTTTGAGCAACTTAAGGCTCCCTCTACCTCTCTCTCTTTCTCTCTGCACACTAACATTCACATATGCATGCACTGTGTATCAACATGTGCAGACTAAGGGTAACCAAAGGAAGCATGCATGCACCTTCCAAGGCTTGCAGCCAGTTACACACAGACACAGGGGCAACAAAGGACTCCACGTGTCAATGTCTTTCGTGTAACTGGCATATGTTTAAATTATGCTCATCGTGTCCTCTGCACCCCTCATGTCTGAAAGCCGCTCTCCCTCTGTGACATTCCTACATGTCAGAGCAGAGGCGGGGTTAGAGGTGGGGCCACAGCAGATGTATTTGCTGTATGTTTCTGGCTGCTTACATCTGCCATCTGTCCAAAGCATCTAAATGGACTGTGGCTGGAGAATGTGGAGGTCCTCTAGAGACAAGATGCAAGATGACAAATTTAAAAGGGGAAGTTGGGGATCCATGTGCACAATTAGTTAATTGGAAATGTACAGAAGGGAAGTGGGAAGAGTTATTTTGCGCATCCAGGGTCATAGGAGTAAAAGCCCCATCAGTTTTTCACACAGACAATGTTTGACGATCTGCAGGTGGACAGCTTCCAAGACCTGAATGAGCATGAAAGTCTCCTGGATGAATCATCATTTTAAATGATGAGCAACTGCATCAGACACTATATTCTTACGTACATCGTCTGAGGTTGCCGTCATTAAGCTTAAATCTTTGTTGTGTGCCCAGATGTTAAAGTTTATGTTTCTTAGAAACCTTATGAAACATTCAGCAGCTGAATTCCGTCCAGTTTTGACATCAGGTCACTTTTACATGGATTCATCAGCTATGTGGCTGTGCACTGATCCAAACTACAACACAGCAGCTCAAATCCAAGCAGCGGGAAATTCAGACTGATGCTTTCTACAAACCAAAGATCGCTCATTTGTATTATGTATAGTGAGTAAAGCCTTCTGCAATCCCAAAATGACAAGAAAAAACAAACTAAGTTAAAACAATCAAAACTGTATCAGCTACACTAAGAGTATCATTACTGAAGCACCATTTGTTTGTTCATTAATGCACGCGTGGCTCCGTTGTAGACGTTGTAATTGCTCTGTCTGCCCTTTGCTTGTTATTTTTTGGCACCAGCTTGAGATCCGAACAACTTTAATAAATTTCCAAAAGCTGAAAACTTACATCGGGAAATTCCAATCCATTTTTTCTTTGAAATAACAAAAAATCTCTCCACATGAGTAAAAATAAACACACGTCTACCTTATGCCATGGTAAAAACAATTGATCTCGCTGTGCGCCACACCTGTTGCAATCACAGCACCCTTAAGTAGGTTGCCATGGCTATCCACAGCACCTCCCAATGCTTTTATGTTGAATATAAAAACAAAATGTCCAGTGTGGTGTGGATTTAAAAGTTTAGAAAATAAAGAAACCCTCTTAGTTCTTTGAAATTTTATTTGTATCAAGCCTGTAGCAAAAATAAAGGTTTGTGCATAAAGTTTCAAAGCGTGAGTTTCAAACTCAGCCTACCTTGGCAATGGCAATGCTTTCAGGGCTGTTAATTGTGCTTCCAAACTGTCTTGACTTCTCTCTTCTTTATGGGTCCCTTGGTGGGGGTTGGCAGGGTGGTGTTGCTGGAGGGTGGAGGGGTTGCTCTGACTTGTGAGGTCAAGGGTTGCCAGGCATACTTTATTGCATGATGACTGAGAGGGGGATTAGATGAGTAAGATATCACTCTGTTTTCTGGTCACGGCTGAGCGAGGTTAACACACAGTGGCCCTGGGGCCTGGGCTGAGAGGAAAGTGTGTGTGTGTGTGTTTGTGTGTGTAAGAGAGGGGGAGGGCTTGGTGGTGGTGGTGGGAGAGGGTATGGTGAGGGCAGGGGTGGCTCGGGGGACTATTGGGCTGATTTCTGATAGCCACAGAGCGGTTTGGCCTTCCCGTTCTATGGCGAATGCTCACACAGGAAATTAGAGGTCTGGGCTTCCCTTTTTCACACGAGCTCCTCTTGCACACAGCCTCTTTCCTTTATTTTTGCAGATCTGTTTGACACTTCACAATGCACAAAAGACTATTTTGACAGAAGCAGCATATGCTATTTCATGAGAGAAAATATGTCATTTTATGGACCCAAAAAAAAAAAGATTCACGTGAGTGTCTGCAAAACCTTTGCGTTGCTAAGCAGCTCAAACTACACACAGCAGAGCCCATTTATTTGTCTAGTCTGTGGGATGTCTGCACCCATAACACATTTATTGTTATAAGTTCAGGACATATAAATGACTATCATCCCTCTTCATATCTCTGCTTGCAGAGGTCAGTCTGAAGACACTGGGGCCCATGCAGTCAGAGATCATGGCTTAAACAGATTGAGGCCATTCTCTTGTGTCAGATATGATATAGCTGCTTGGTGCCTAATGGGCCTGGAAAAAGAGGTAAACACGTCCTCGACCCTGTGAATTCCATTACATAAAGAAGTTGATTTGCAACTCTGGGTGCGCTAAGAGAAAAGATAGAACTGAACTTCCCAGATAAAGTTTGATAAAGTGAGGCCACACGATCAATCGAAGGAAAACTCAGACAAATAAACACACTGCAGAGCTTTTAAATTGTCACTGTAGCATAACATTAACGCGTTTGAGTGTATTATTAGATAATCGACAAATGACTGCAAAGTGTTTTTTGCTTGGACCCAAAGATACAATCAACACCCAGGATGAATGTAACTTGGTATCCAGGCGTTAAAGCAGGAAGAAAAATAAACCCAGAGAGTAATTGCTGATATGTTCCTAATGTGCCCCCTCACCCTTACCTCCCCTTCTCTGTACCTCCTGCTGATAGGCCACCCCTGATGGCTGTCACACCTGGTGTTGAAGACGGTAGGGTGTATTTTATCTGCTCAGGGCCCACTGGGGGGCTATTCATCTTCCTCCAGTCTGGTGTTGGGGGGTCAGGGACAATCCCTCTGTTTATCTCCCTGTCCATCAACGCTGCACACATCCCTGGAGTTTTTCCTACATCTCCCCTGTGCAAGTGAGGCACACTTGCACTGCTGCGCTGGAATGCTGAATTAGGGCAATCAAGATACTTGACACTAAATTCAACGGGGATGGAGCGATGTTTTTAAACACATTCGATGCCCACGTGTGCAATTTATGCAGATTACAATTTATGACTCCTGTCCTCACACAGTGTGTGGGTGAGTGTTAAAAAAGTTTTCACCAGAATGGCATTTTTGAAATGAACACACTTGTGTTTGTGTTTGCTTTTGCTATATAATCCTGCAAAGTAGTTAAGTTGGCATTGTTTAGATGTGGAGTGTGCCCAGTGGCCAGTAAGAGCACTGTTTATCTACTCTGCATTGCACTACTGCTTCTGCCTGCACACGTGTGTCTGGGATTCTTGGATAGGTCCCCTGGGCCGACAGACCACACATGTGGAGAACGTGAACTCAGCACTAAAGGCAGTTCCTCCATGGCGAAAAAAGGGGGAAAAACAAGAAATTGTAGTCAACAGAAGACAGTGAAACGAGTAGTTAAAAGACCATACCAGTCTATTTTTGACTTCTCACCATTAGCAGAGATCGCCATTATCTCCTACAAATGTAGTTAAAATTCGTTATGTGTATACTAGATCTCAGATTGCATTTTTAAACCCCATTCACTGCCATTCATGTTGAAACAGCATATTAAAACACTAAAGGACATGTGAAAGATACAGGTAATTTACTTTTCTAAAGAGAACATCTGCATTTATTTGCTCGAAAATCGCTGACAGAGAGGGGAGATGCCATTGAGACAAAAGTTATTATGCCTGAAAAAATAGTTCCTTACAAGTGCTGCCTTCCTAGCTTGAATATTTTTTTGATTTTGACACAGAAGTTCTTTTTAACTAAAGTATTGTCACACGTTTTCAGGTAATTTCTCTAATGTTAATTGATATAGACAAAACATAAACAAACACGATGTCTCATAGATTAAGCTATTTTGTGAAAAATGTGTGGGGTTTATGTAACCTATGTGGCTGATGTTGACAAGACGATGACATGTGTAAAACCGGTATAGTCCTTTAAAATTAATGTTTTTGATGAACAAATGAGCATGAAAGTGTGCATTGATTGCACCTTAAAATTGATATGTTGGAGCAACAAGTTGCTTAAAAAAAAAAAAAAAAAAACCTTAGCATTTTAAATAACATCACAAGTAGATGAGGTAA
>JAPXVT010000004.1:18341885-18354529 GCA_029823135.1 Acanthurus reversus | reverse complement strand
ACAATTACCTTTTGAATTCCAAGACTCTGATCACTGATAATGCATTATGACTTGCTAAAGCCTCATCTCACAGATGGATCAGAGAATTGCGCAATAAAATAAATCAGCAAGATCAGAAAAACATTCTTTGTATCTTGCCAACTTTATTCTTGGGTTTGACTTCCTGTTTGATAAAAGGACTGTTGTATGAAGTGTGTATGGCTGTATCTCACCATTTTCTGCGTGTGGCCCAGGCCAAGCCCGGCTGAACGGTGATGGGTAGTGGCATTGACCATACTGAACCTCTGTATGTGGCCCATGATGATGTGGAGGAGGAAGAGGCTGTGGCTCTGATGGTGCGTAATCCCTCCAGTCCTTTCTCTCCTGTGTGAGCATGTAGCCGGGTACCTGAGACAGGATCACAGGGACGGTCACTCAGGATTTTTTTTTTTATAACCTTGATGCTATCTATCAACCAGCCCATGTTTCCACCATTTTGAGCAGAACCAAAATAACCATGGCTGTGTCATTAAGGGATGCCATTGTATCACTTACGACCCGTTCAAGATCTGAAGAATTTGACATGTTCTCTTCGGTTTCTAAAGAAAATTAGCCAATTTTTCCAGTTGTTTCCAGTTGGGAACTAACCCTTTGGTTCCTGAACCAATTTATTTTTGAATCAAATGCTCCAAATGGTTCGAAATTAAGTGAACAAAACAGAGCAGAACTGACTGCATGTTGGTGGAAAAGGCCTAACAAACAAAGTGTCATTAAACCAAAACATTTGCAATCATTGCAGATTCTAATGAGCTAATGTGCAAGGACAAGCAGCCACTAAATCAGTCCACTGACCTGGTTGTGCAGGGGTGCAAAAGGAGGCATATATCCAAGAGAGTTCACATGTGCTGCTGTGTCCTCAATGCTACTCATCTTCATTCCTGTAAATAAACAAAACCAGAAATACATTTGTAAGAGAACTGGTCCACAGTTTTGGCCATGCATTGCAATGAATATATTGCCATGATAACAGATCCCATCTTTCAAACAAATCAACTAACATCTTCTTCATAACACATTGTTACTGTACAGATTAACAATAAACTGACCTAATTCAAAGTGTGGACATCCTTTTCTGCACTTGTGAGGTCCTGCTGTGCTCATTTGGGTGACAGGCTGCTTTGCAAAGTGAGTGCAGCTGACAACAACTAACCCTAAGGCCTAAATGCAAACACTATTAACATCATTTTAGAGAATAAAATGTTAACCCAGATAGCAAAAAATTTCTCCGGTGTGACAAAAACTGTTGTATGATGGCAGAAACTTAGTTATGCAAGGCTGGAGGTCGTCTGGTTGTGCTATGTGCACGCTGCACTTAGTAACCGAAGCCCTCTAAAAAAAGCACTACGGCCTTTTGGTACATGCTTTGGCTTCCTCTGTGCTTCCTGCCTCAAAATCAACTGCAGTGGTGCATAAGTACATGAAAAAATTGCTAATAGTCTATACACAATGTAAGATGTTTTGTTAAAAGAAGCAGTGTCGTGTGCATCCAAATGAGCCATTGCATTGACTTTAGATTTTAGAGTTTGTTAGCCAGATTAGAATGAAAAAAACTTTTTTAACTCCACATATTGTTGCATGTTTCAGCACATGCATGGGCAGCTAAATCAATTCTCACAATCCATACAACAAAATGCATTTCTTCATTTTTGTTGTGCAATATTTACATCATCACTTATCTTTTTTGGCCTCCTCTGGAATGATTCTGTAGACTTTGTAAGGCTCTGAGATGTCCAGTTGACTTCTTTCCACTAATTCATCAAAGTCATTGCTTTTATTAAGAGCACAGCGTAGCCTCGTCTTCCATGTGGGGGGATCTGGCTTGTCGACTCCCTCCTTATATTTTCCCTTAAACATTGCCCATGCCTGAAACAATCATTCATAAGATTTATTTACACTTCCCTTTTTTTTAGCCATGCCTGTACCAAGAAGTTAGGGTTCTGAAGAACGAGACAAAATCTAAATCTGCTCTTTTTTTAGAGTGGCTGGACTTTTATATGCAGTAGTGTGTTTAAAATGCAAGTGTCAGAGGCTTCTGATGAAACATGAGGGGACTGGTGGGACGGGTCTGACCTTGAACAGCGCAGCATCCTCCTCTCTGTTATAGTCTTGTTTTCCTGCATGTTTCCATGGAATCCTAAAAATGGATTTTTCATCATTTTCCCAGATTAGGCCGGGATATCTCCCGCTGTCAATCTGATCAATCAGCCACTGTCTCAGTTTGCCGTTGCCGCACCCGACTGACAGGCTGCTGTCCTCATCCAGGTTCATCTCTGCAAAACAGATTAAAATAAAGCACTTTAACAGAACTGGGGGCACATTAAGATGACAAAGATTTACTTTAATTTGACTCTTTCTACTGGAAGGTTCGCTATAAACCTGAGAAAAAAGGAAAAGATATTAAGTTCACCTTAAAACAATTAAGTTGTCATGATTAAAATTGCTCGCTGAAATAACCTTTACTTAGTTGGTTAGTGCTCCACAAGGCTTCTCCTTTGCAGCCCTAGTTGTAACTAAAGTAATCACATTTTAACTAGTTCTTCATCTCTTTTGGTCATATTAATTTAAACACTACAAAGCAAGGTCGTGAGAGTAGAAGTTGCATGACTGTCTTAATCACGTTTATCACTCTTAGTTTCTGTCAGAGAAAAAGTAGGGGGAAGAAGAGGAGAAGAAATGTGACTCATTTTAGATACGTGCATCAATAAAAGCAGCAGCTATAATTAAATCATAGGAAACATTTTGACAACAACTATAACGCATGATGGAATATATTCTCATGACATATTGTGATTCTTAAATACTATCTTTTATGAGGGACATTGAAATTAATGACTTGAACCCTGCTTTTACTAAAAAAAAAAGCTAAATTACAAATTTCTACTCATTCTAAGTTAATGTTACCTCAATTTTGATCCAGAGTTGACTGAATGAAACCACGGTGGTTAATTAATTAAGTTCTTATTTTTAATAAAGTTTAACATTATCGTCATTCATTAAAAAAAAAAGAGTTGTTGCTGCCTCTTACCTTTGATTGTGTGAGCTCCCACGCTGAAATCTGTTGTCAACCCCTCGGTGCTCTTTTCTTAAATGTTATTGCATCTTGATTTGTGACAGGGAGGAGCCTCTCTGCACTTTAAGAGGAGATGCGCAGCAGTCGAGCTCTCATTTCTGTGAAACTTTGCGCCCACACAGTCAGCGCTGCGGTGGGGAATCCCTTTCAGTGACACCCCAAGCAGACACCAGTGCGGAGTGGAACAATTACCTGTGTGCACCTTACAACACTAAACTGTTCCCCCCACATGTTTTTGTTTTTCTACAAATCCTGCAAATTCGACCTAATTTCCAGTGGCAAGACAAAATGCTGACAAGAAATTTCTGTTCGTGTCTTATTTTTCTTAGTACATCCTGATGAGGCATGAGGAACCAAAGTGAGAAGATGACACACAGTTTAATTCAAAATAGTGTGTATTTTAGGCTATAGTCTTAGTGCTGCCCCCTTGTGGTCATCCAAGCACATGCCCGCAAAATCTACAGTGATAAGACTTTAGAGTAATTTCACTGTGGTGAAATTGATGATTTTTAATCCTTTATAGTCTGTAAAAAATATTTGAGGAGACAGAGTGATAAAAAGAATGCGATCTTGAAGTTTTGTATGTCACCATGCATGACCTCCCTTGCACATTAGACAAACAGGAAGGCAACCAGGAAACAGAGATGTAAACACAGAACAGAATGTGACTTATCACCTTCAACACGTTAGCCCACTGAATGACAAGGCCACAAAACACTTGACTTTACTAGTTTTATTTTGCTATGTGAAATGATCATGACACAGTACAAAATAGATCACAACATTCATAAATTGGGCGAGGGGGACAGCACCAGAAACATAAACCAATGCTAAAAAGTTACTATGTGCTG
The DNA here is from genome assembly GCA_029823135.1 of Acanthurus reversus. Classification (NCBI taxonomy): domain Eukaryota; kingdom Metazoa; phylum Chordata; class Actinopteri; order Acanthuriformes; family Acanthuridae; genus Acanthurus; species Acanthurus reversus. The sequence continues at coordinate 18,350,569 of JAPXVT010000004.1, read as the reverse complement.
CACATATTTATGGTCTCTTCCAATGTTCATGTCCATGATATTTAGAAGATCATTCCATTGGTGGTAAACAGTCTGACTTTAGTCCTCTTGAAAGCACACTAGACTTCCAGATAGGTCCAGTACACTGCAGCATCACACAGCAGTGTGATCCTCAAGACTGAGCTGCAAAACATCTCATCAAAAGATGCAGTCAGATGGCTCAAGGTGGGGTCGATGCCTGTTTTTTCACCCCCTCACCACTGTCTTTAGACGACCTGACAAGCAAGTCACGTATATCAGCCTCATCATTGAAGGGGTTGTCCTTATATTCCATCTGTAGCCATTTTCTAAACTAAAGGAACAAAAACAGTTAAGAATTTTTTTAAAAATTCAGTTCTCATTTTTACAGCAATTACTTCTGTTCAATAAAGCGATCTCTCGTACTTCATCTTACCCTCACTCATTTCCCAGAGACTCACCTGATCAGCTTGAGTAGCCTCGAACTCCTGGAGCTGCCGCTGGAAACCCAGGTTTGGGCCGGCACAGGGCCGGACCACCTTCACTGCAGCCAACGCCTCCTGCCATCCCAGACCTGTAACTGTCATGATGTAAGCGACCACCAGGGTGACGCTTCGGGACACGCCTGCCAGACTGCAAGAAGCCAAATGATGGACAAAGAGTATGATACAGGAAATAACATTTTTACACCGCAGAACAGATAATTACACAGTTGTCAATTTTGCACACATAACAAACATATCCCGGTTTCAGAGAAGCAGACAATCCTTTCATCTGTTTTCGAGAAACCTAAATATTCTATATCAGAAATCACACACCCAGTGAAGGTTTCTGATCATTTCCTGCCTAAAATAAAAGTCTTAAGTGTTAACAGAGAGGATATGTTCAGTTGTTGCTCTGTTTGCTATCAGAAAATTAGATGAAGGAGCTACATCGAGCATATTAAAATATCAAACCCATGCAAACAGGGACAGAGTGAAAAAAACAGGTCTGGCAATGTTTCACATAAAAGTCATATCCCAAATATGTGCAAAACCGGACTTAAAACCAGGAACCTAACATGTAAGTGCACATCTTGTATAAAAGTTAGAAGTCTAAAACACACAGCCCTCTAACTGATGATCATGTAAAAGCTCAGACAAATGGACCAAGAATAAAACATACGAATTATGTGTTGGACTAATTAAATAAACATTTTACACACTCCTATGTGCAAATAAAATCTAAATGCTTCAGTCAAGAAGTGTAGCAGAGAGACCTGTGGCAGTGCAGATGTTTTAAATAGCCTGTTGTTCCCCTGTATTTCTGAGAAGATCCTCTGTCTACCCAAATATAACTTTCCTCTGTGAACATATGGTCAGCTCCACCACTGCAAACACAATGTTACTGTATTATGTTACTGTGCTCTGTTTTAGGAAGTTCAAGAATAGGCTTCTGCTTATCATTTAATCTCCTCTGTGCAGCAGTTACACATGGGTTCACGCGTGTACTTGGGCTGATTTGACTGAACATTTACAGTTTATTCAACAAGTCTATGATTGTATTAGGAGATAGATGGAGGAAATTTGCCCAATTCAGTTACTTAAGTGGGAACCTTGCTATAAGTTTAGCTTTATGATAAGGACTCAACAAGAACTGTTGCTCTCACCAGTGAACCAGGCAGCCTTCTCCTTTCAGGCGGGACTCGTGCATGAACATTATACTTTTTTTAAAGTGCTGAGTCCTGTGGAGCATGAAAAAAAATTTGGTTATAAGAGGCCACCACCAAATGAAACACAGCGAGAACTGCTGGAAGAACCGCCGCTGTGCGGTTATTATGTCTTCACGGGCACTTATAGCTCCTTCGTGTATGTAGGCTATAGGGGAATTGATTGTGTGTGTGTGTTTTCTTCCTTTGTACATACCGTGTGTATGTTTTCACACCTGACTTGTCAAACACATTCCATTTGTTATCCTGAATGGATCAGGATGAGGGTGGACTTGTCTCCACTTTGACAAAGTTGGTGTCATATTTCACAAAACAGGTTTCAAGTTTTACCCTGCACAGGTGGACAGTGAGAGTCACAGGGGCGCCAGTTTGCATAAGTGCGTGTGTGTGTGTGTGTGAGTGTGTGGAGGAGTTGCAGGGGTATGGTTAAATAGAGGCACAACAGCACATACAACGCTACAAGTGCTGAACTTCCTGCTCAAAGGCCGCCTGCACGGTGAATTCGACCATAAAAGATTTACCTCTGTGTTTGTGTGTCTTAACCAGCCTTTTTGGTGATACATGCAACCCCATGCATTTTGTCCTCTTCCTCAGTTACTAACGTTACAATAAACACCTGCATGTTTGTGCTTTTGCACATCACAAGAGCTGAATCCCTGCGATCTAGTCAGACAATAAGTTCAGTTAAATGTTGAGCTTGTGAAAGAATATCATTTACATGTTAGCTTGATGAAAATGAACCTCAGACACCCACACAGCACAGCCTCAAATGACTGTGGTACTCTCTCCCTCTCTCTCTCTCTTTGTGCCTCAGCCTTTCATTGTTCTGAGCTGCACATTTTGGTACTTACAGGTTTTGTGTGGGCAGGTCAGCTGCTGAAATGCAGAGATAGGTCATCTCCTGAGGGACAAAGCATGCTGGTTACCTGTCAGCAGTCACTCGCTCTAATGCATTTAATACAAATCAATAAACTGCATACCACCGCTCAACACTCTTCAGGTTTCGTGTGTGTGTTGTGCTGCTGTATGTGGAAGATTCAAGGCAAATTCTGAGCTGCTTTGTCGTCAGATTTTTGCCCCTATTTTGACACGACAATGAGCAAGAGCTGCTTTCACATGTGCAGGTATTAGAGAAACTTCACATTCAAATCAATGACCTTAAATAATAATAATAATAATAATGAAGCGGGACTGCACAGTCCACAGTGGCTAAAGCAAGAACAAACGCCTACTCTCAAACCCACACAAGCATGCAAGTCAGCACACTGACCTATAACAACTGTTATTGACTGGCATTTTTTTCACGCTACTCCAACAATCACATGCAGAAGAAACTTCCCTCCTCATTGTTCATTCTCTCTGGGACTGATAGCTGTTTGCTGCTGTGAAGCTGCTTGTCACTTCCTCCTGAACAACCTGACAGACTGGTTCACAAACTGTGTCAAGTCATGTCATGTCCTAATAAGAGGGGTCTCGGCCAATCGGATCAGTTTGACCTGGTTTGCTGGATCCCCCTGCTTAATGATTAATGAGAAATTTGAGATGCACATTGGAGCAAAGGTGTTGGATCTGAGGAGACGGAGAGCTTCTCACCTGGAGGACGGGGGCCGCGCTGTCATGAATGGAGAGGATGTGCGTGATGTTGTTTCTGGCCAACTGCTCTCTGTCTCTTGCGTCTGACGGGAACAAACAACACCATACAAAAAGATCACAGTCATGTGCTGTCAAATGCAGGAACAAGATGAAAGTAATTCAAGGAAAAACGCACGAATCACACCTCTGAAATTCCCCAAGTACAGGTCAGGCAGGACCTATAAGGACAGAGATAGGCTGTAAATGTACAAGTTTAAAGCAGACATGGTCCAACATTATTATATTACAGGCCTTTACAGTAACTGAGAGAACTTGAAACAGCTGACTCAAATGACACCCTGAATGAATGAAGCCATAATGAAAAAAAATTTACAGAATGGGTCAAATCTAAACTTGAGATCAGGTAAAAATCACAAATATGTCAAATATTCACTGTTAAACCACTTAAAGCAATAATTTTAATGTTTAACTCCATTCATCAGTATTTACTGGATTATATTGAATTACCGAACAAACACTTTTTCTCGCTAAACATCTGTAGGACTCTATTAAAGATGACTATACTGCCTAATTACACTCAAAACCCTGAAGACCACTCGTGGGAGAACTCATCACTATTCGCGTGCAACAGATGAGTGTCATACCTTATTGATGCCATTGCCCATTGCTGACAGACCCGTGTGAAAGATGCCAGTGAAAAGAAACGCCACGCTGTGTTCCCTCGTTGTTTAAAAATGCTTATCCAGCGGCTTGACGGCTTCCCAAACCCGCTCACGGGGACGCAAATGCCGCAGCTCCGCGTCCAAGCCCAAGCAAGCCGAGCACCACGGCTGCCCAAGCTGCCCGCGTGGAATGCTGGGAGTTGTAGTTTTCTGCCGTAAGGAAAGCTGCCTTCATAGGGAGAGTTATTAAAGGGTAGCTTTGATGAAATCATTTTTTCTAAAATTGTCTAAAAAACGATTAAATACTCGTCATATATTTTGTTAAGTTGTGTACTAACAATCACTCCAAATGTGTCCAACATTTTAAACTCATAGAAATCCGTGGGCTTGTTTAATTCAAGGTAAGGCGCAAATATTTGTGGTAACGCCTGTCAAAATGAGGAAGAAAATTGTGTCCACACGTAACGTGAATAACGTGTCTGTGAACATTTCTTCTTTAGAATCAGTCATAGGCCTAGATTTTCATTTTTGCTGTTTAACAATGGAACAAATCCCATTAGGCCTATTCAATGCTTCTTCAAAACCTCACAAAAAACATGTGGTTTTATTATTTGATTTAGAGACCTCTGGTGACAGGAATTACCTCTAATACGATCAACCCAACCATATCTGTACAGTTAAATATTAGGAGATATTTGGGCTAATAGATTACTCTGCCCTATAACCCACTGACAGCAAAATCTTAAATCACCTTAAAATAAAGTTTAAATATATACTTACTGTCCACACATAGGCCTACAAGAGCAAGATGAGCCACCCCCATGGAGGAACATTGCAGGAATACATTCGATCATCACAAAGTGAAATGGAATAAAATAAATTCAGAGGGAAAAAAAGGGGAGGATAAAAGTTCTCACTTTCAAAATTTCCATGGTCTTTTTTTAAAGAAATGTTAAATATAAAAGTTGGATTTGAACTTTCATTCCATTTAAGATTGACTTTGCAAGTAACAGGATTACTATTAAATTGTTACACTAATAAATGACAATTATCTGACACATTGTGCTATTTTAATATCAATAACAGGTTTTTAAGGTACCATTTATTTGGATTTTATGCAGCCAAGCAAGATGGTTTTCAGAGAAGACGATCACCTCATCCAATAAATAAGGACACCGTTACTAATAAACTTTGGAAATTTGTGCTCTCCAGCCATCTTCCCAAGAGAGAGACCCTGCATGGGCTTTTTCCTCAGCTATGCAGTTCCTGGTTCAGAACACTCACCTCAAATTTCACACCAGAGAAAATGTCAAACTAATTCTGAGTGATTTATGTCAACCCTCAACATCTTCAACAGTAACTCTCCCTCTTTCCCCAAAATCCCCCTGCTGATGCAAGCACAGATATGAGGGAGGCTGTGTGCCAGGGACCGCCCCTTCAACACTGTGATGTTCTCAGAAACACAGAAGCAAATCCATTGGCAGTGAGGAGATGGGAAGGATTGGTCACACCGGCCACACACAGGGCCTTTACCTTCCCTGCACCCTGGATGGCCGCCCTCTCCACCATCAGAGGATCATATATAACTTGACACCAGTGGAAAGGGGCATCCAGACGCCATCGTTGCCTAAGGGACATTTCAAACACCAGGGGAAGAGCCAGTCATCCACACGGCTAGATCAAGAAGGGACATCGGGACAACAGCTTCCGTTGAGAGGCTTGTCAAACCTGAGGAAGAGAAACAGACAGTGGTGCCGCCAATGAAAAGGACCACATGGACATGTCTCTCCCTCAAGGACCCTGACGGCTGCCTTCTTTGACTTCACGAAGGATACTCAGACCGGCCTCTTGCAGCACACCACCAGCAGCATCTATTCATCCACCTCCTGGCTGACAATGGACACCATGGTGAGCTTCAGTGGTGCTGCTACAAGGGAAGGACAGCACCTGGCAGCATACAGTGCCGATAACCATCATGTGAACAACATCAACAGGAAGTACTGCTACCCACTGGCCCACATTGGCAGCACATGTACACCACAGGTGCCAGTTGGTTTGACTTCCTGGGGATTTGTTGTTTTTATATGGGGCAGTGTGTGTGACCAACAGACTACAGCCTGAATGAGAGGACTCCGCCATGCTATGAACCTGTTCCTCTATAATAGCATTGCTGTTATTCTTGCTTTCTTTGGCCTAAAATTGTCACTGCCTTACAGCTTAATACCTGAAATAACCCAAGTAGTAATAAAGTTGCTTGAGTGCATGAAAATAATATTTCATTTGTGACTGAAAGAGGCACAATTTCCCGAAATATTTGTACACAATTATTGATAAATCTGACTGATGCACCCTTAAAAAAAATGGGTTCAGCCATTTCATATCATTCATCAAACAAGTTTAAACGTGGGTGGAATTTTATTCACTGATTTGTCATATCCTGCCATGGCGCCAAATAAAAAAAAACAAAATGACGAAGCTGGTTTTCTAAATAATCTGCGGAGACAGAGGAAGAAGCGCTTTTAAACCAGAAAACCAAGACAATACTAGACAGGTAAATATGATAGTGCTTTGTTGTGGCTATAGTGTGCAAAAGGAGGAATTTATAGCGTGGGTGTTTACAGATAGGCTGCCCAAAATCTAGGCCTCTCAGTCTTAGGCTACTGCCCGCACAGCGCAGGTTTTTTCCCACTCTAGTTTCACATGAACGCTTGTTTTATCAATGAACTTTTTTTCTTTTTTTAATTAGTCTCGGCATCACTTAAGCTGGTTTGTTGTTGTTGTTGGCCTGCTTTCAAAATATCTTAGTCATAAATTTTGCTTTGTCAATTCTTTCCATAGCAGACTTTGTCTCTGAGATAGCAAATGCTGTCTACATCTGAACATTCTGAGGAGGCAAAGTCAGCAAGAACAGCGTCAGCACAGAGTGTCAAACGGGCCAAGCTGCACCTCAGTGCAGGGTTGTCTAACCTGCAATAATTAATTACACCAGTAGGTGGCGTCGATGTAACACGACAAGAGTTACAATGATTCTATGTCAGAGTGAATCTGTTTCTCAAAGTGTGTTTTTAAAACGAAAACAACTTAGTATTATGTCCAGGATTTTATTTTATTGTAGAACGCCAATTGAGGCAATTTTATCGACAAAAAAGGGGGAAAAAAATAAAAAAATCAAATAAACTAAGTTGCTGATCCGTCCTGCTCTGTTATCGACTTGTTAGGCTGTTTGTAGTTTTACGTCGTCTTTCCGGTTTCGCTTTTGAAGGGGGACGTCGAGGAAATCCCGGAACTACAAACAACAAATTTGGATTGAACTGCACTTTTTGATAACAGTTTTACCCCAGTATTTGTTGGTAACTATGTAGAATTTGGTGTGAAATGTTGTTTTTCGGGTGAAGAGTCTGCTTAACGCTTCGAGGAAAAAAACAAAGTTTGTCTTGTTGCCGAAACTTTCACGGAAAGCTAAGTTACGTTAGCCTGACGTGACTCCATCCCGTCGAAGTGTTTTGAAAGTTACGGATGGATGATTCGCCGCTTCAGTCGTGCAGTTTACCTCGTCAGCGTATTTGCACTTGACATCACAGACGTTTTATCACCCGTTAGTGGTTTTTCAGCTCTCTTGTGTCGGGTTCAGCTGTTTTGTTGGGACTTTTAAACAGGAATGGCCACAGCGCCGCAGACGTCGCTTCATATGAGATCGAGTGATCTCATTAAAAAGGAGCCCCTGGACTACGGAGGATTTGGAGAGGTTTACCTGTGCTACCATGTTACCCTCGGCCAAGTGGTGTTGAAAACTATATACACAGGCCCTCTTCGCAACGAGTAAGTTCAATGTGTGTGTGTGCGCTAACATACTGTGAGGAGTCAGGAGGGTATTTCCCGTCGCCTGGTTGGTAACTTGAATCATGTGGTCAGCAGGACACTTCAGACTCTCCATGCACCTCAGTCTAGTTCATTCTTGGCAACAAATGAGAAAAAAAAATGCAATGTAGTATTTTTTAATACACACACATATATATGCCTCTATGTATATATAAACCGATGGATGCTGCTTCTGTAGGTCAACAGTCAACTGTAAGTTTGTAGCATCATAGTGGTATGTGGCCAACTCAGGCTGCGCATGCGCTGTGTGAAAGGATGCATTGATTTCAAAGAACTTCCCTTCAACAGTCGAGAGAGGCGTGAGTTCATCTGAAAAGCGGATGTTGGTCAGGTACCAGTCTTTTTAGATTAGATGACGCTGACTTTTCTGCCAATGCATTTAAATGCCTGCATACCATTACAGAGAACTGATTCACTTTAAGTGCTTTTCTCTCCTAAATGTAATCTGTACTTTGCAGTGTTTAAATAATAGGATATGACAACACATGTTTGGAGGGTGTAAGAATGTGGCTCAGTCGTTCAGTAATCTCAGACAAAATTTAAAGGATTTAAATTATGCTAACCAAATTAATACAGAATTTTCCACTGATTACTTACAATGATTAAACTATTATTTATCAATTTTTTCGTGTGGATGAGGTGGGGGTGGGTGGCCAACATGGCCATCGGCCATACACCTGGGGACAAGAAGCCTGAACTCCCTGACACACAGTGTAATTTTCTCCATTAGATCAGTGAAGGCCAGGGATCACTAATTAGTGAAACTTTAATATATTTTATTAAAAAACATTGAGGTATTTCAGGTCTCCATGGTAGCATTTCTACAAAGAAATGTCAAAAAACAA
>JAPXVT010000004.1:18243178-18255146 GCA_029823135.1 Acanthurus reversus | reverse complement strand
TTCTGTGATGAGTGATCCCTAATTCGTAGCTTCTTAATCCTACAAACATCCTCTTTAAAAGTTCCCAGATGTTCTCAAACAAACTGGTCCACAGAGATAGAAGCGGCCTCCTCCCCCCCTGGGACCGACGAGGTGTTGATGTGTAGAATGTGTCAAGCTGTCCTTTGTGTAAAAGTGATAAGAAGATGAGGTACATGTTTGCATGGGAAATTAAGTGCGATGTCCGTGCATTATCGCTGTGTGACACAGCATTTTCACATGCCTACATGTGTCTCCATGTTTTTACTTTGAATGATGTTTACTATAAATATGCTGCCTTTCCTTTTTGTTTCCTTTCTTAAAAAAAACTGCATTTTAATGAGTGCTTTTAATATTTTGACTGTCGCAGAGGCAAAGAGTCAACTGAAATGTTCAGCAGTCAGAATACAGAACAAGGACGAACCAGAGAGTACTTGGACAGGTTTATGTTGTGTTAAGGTGGTTTTTAGACATGCTAGCAACATAGCTAAATGGGGATGTCTGTTTGTTGTTTATTAAGGTCAACTATTTTGATTTAGACCAAAAATTTCAATAACTACCAGAAGAACATTTACTGTCCTCGGAGGATGACTCCGTCTGACCTTTCCTGTATCGCTACAACGAGGTTATTATTTGTGGTTTTGAGTAAAATGTCTCGACAGCTGTTGATGCAGCCATTATGTCCCACTCAGGACGACTTTTAACAACTCCAGCGATCCCTTCACTTTCCCTCGAGCGGCATCATCACACCCACATTTTACTTTGTCCAAATCTTGGCTCGTAACCAAAAACCTGCTAAACTGATGACATTTCCATCAGCCTCGCTTGAGGAAATTACTACAAGGTGGCCAACGCTTTTCATTTTCTGGGCCAGTGTTGACAATCAATTTTCAACAACTTGGACCAGAAATAAAGCAAAAGTCATTAACTTCAAACTTCCTGCAGAATCAATCCAAGAGTTGAACTTGACATGCACGTTAAGAGAGAGCTACATTACTCATGTCTGTCTATCTCGGGCCACTTATTAATCAGCAGTCAATTTATTAATCACCCCCATGTTCTCCGATCATTGCAAAATATGTATTTCTGTATGAGTGTGTTTTCTATTTAGTTTCATACTCAAAACAACCTTGACCTGTCATTGAATCTACAGTATCTACAGTATATTAATGTAATCTCAACTCAAAAGTGCAGTCAACAGTGAAATCCTGATAACAACTGTAAACTCTGCAGTGTTTGGATGGCAACCACAAGCGGTTGATTAGCTAGATGAGTACTTATTTAATCATCCATGTTGCAGCTTGCTTTCATTATCTCTTTAATTAATAATACAATTAAACATGATTATACTGTTATGGATTTTAGATGGGTTAAGCCACGCTTAAGAATGTGTGGGATTTAAAAAAAGGGTTACAGTAGAGAATATTAATCATCTGGAATACATTAAGACACTAGCACAGAATTCAGGATAGGTCCAGGGGCTGCCTGTGAGTGTGTGCATTTATTTTTTTTTGTCCTCAGTAGAGTGCTGAGAAGTGCCTCCAATCCCTCCAGGAAAAGCTGAGTGACACTGCTTTGTGCTCCTGTCATTGTCAGACACTGAACATCCTTCAGCTTAAACAGCTAAGTCAAGGTTGTATTTCTTCCTCTTCTCTTTTCCTACCCCCTTCCACACTTCTCTCAGCTGGCAACGTGGCATTAGGCGACAGGGCCAGAGGGAGAGAGGGGCTCAGGGAAAGTATGTTGCCGTGGTGTAGATGACCCTGAGATGCACAATACTGACGCAACAAAGACCCTTCTTTACACTGCCTCTTTTTTTTTTTTTTTTTAACTAACCAAACAAAATCCCAGCATTACCGGCATGATGAGCTTCCAAGTCAAGTGTGACATTTTACATGGGCTTTGAGCAGTGTTGCCTAAACAATAACAGTGGCATCGCATGGCAATAACAGTCATTTACTGTCAGTGTTATATGGCTCTTGATCTTGTTCTCTGCTTCTGAACTTGTTGTCTCTCCAAGCTGCAGATATTTTCAGTTCTATTCTTTTTCTTGAAGTCAGCTGCTATCTGCTGCTAGCTGCTTTTAAATCTCTCACTGATGGGTCACACAATTAACACGTCGTCGAAACGTCAAACCTCTGTCCCAGTGCGTCGGCCAGGCTTTGTACACAGGTGACGATTTGTCGCTGTTACTTTTTCTGCTTCCTGCTCAGAGCCGGAACAACAACGAACCTTCCATTAAACCCTCACACCTTTTGTACAGAATGGCGAGGCTGACTTGCCGTGCAATACTGCAGGCTTGAACGGTTTGTATAAAAGGGCTCATTAGATGCACCTCCATTACCGGAAAGTAGTCTGACAGATGCCTTTATGTTCTGATAGCTCATAACTCTTAAGCATGTCACTGACACCAGGAAGGACACGCTCAGAGTGACACACATATGTGCACACATACACACACACACAAACACACACTATACAAAAACTCCTCTCTCAGTCCAGAGAAACACATCCTGAATCCAAATGAGGTCACAGCCTGCAATATCTTCCCCATCAAACCATTATTACCCTTTGCCCCTCGGGAGACGGGAACTAAACAGCCCTTTCCTATTAAAGGCATTGTAAAACTCCAGTTATCAGGTCAGTGCATTACCATCCACCACCTGTAGGGGCAGCGTGGGGATGCATTATGGCGGGGGGATGACCTGAGGGAGGATTTGTAGTGTGCTCTGTAATGCTGAATTATCTTCTTTTTTTTTGACTTGACCCACTTGCACACTCACAGTTGCTCCTCTGCATTTTTAATTTCTAACATTTTTTCCACACAGTGTAAGACCCTCACCCCACCTCATATCTTTCAGACCAGATCACGCTAACCTGATGCAAATCCGTATTTATGGGCAGAAGCAGAAACAGATGCAAACGATCTGTAAATATGCGATCATAACTCATGTGGCCGGCAGCTGGAAGGAGGAACAGCAATGAGAGAGGCCCCCCATAAGAGGTTCATAAATCAAGTTGTGCAGCTGATGAATTTTTAAATGAGCGTCTTTATGTCCCCTTAAGTGCAAGATATAACAGCATTTTCCATCAGCTGCACCGTCCTTCACACCACCCACTGCACTGTGAACATGCTTCATCATGTAATTCAATCAATATCGACTATAAATAGACGCAGATGCAGCGGATGGAGAGAGGAGAATTGCATTGTGGATGCCTAAAATCTCAGGTGTTGCCATCATGGTGTAAACCCACCCACCCCATCCCCCAAGATTTTCCCCTGTGATTCCCTCTGTCAGTCGAAGGGTCGGATGCTGACGTACATGAATGTGCGCTCCCTCTCGTCTCTCCCCCTCTTCACAGCTCCACTCCTGCTGCTGTTATGTAATGAGTGTGTGTTACGAAACCTTACATTGGAAAACACGAGCCCACTGATCAGCTAGCTCATAGCACACAAAACACACACACACTCACTCACACACACACACACACACACACACACACACACACAGAAGACCTCCGGGGATTGTTTTACCCCCTTGTTTGTGTGTGAACGATGATGTGAGTGTTGTTCCCGTAGTGGACAAACGTGTCTGTTCATGCATACTGTGTGTGTGTGTGTGTGTGTGTGTGTGTCTTTGTGTGTGGGTATGCATACTACACATTAATTAAATAAATGGGTTTAACTCTGAGCATGCTTGTGCAAGTGTGCAGAGCTCCCCAATGAATTATTTAGTATGTTTGTGGGTGAGCGCGTATTATGAAATATATAAGTAAAAGCACAGGGAAAAAAAAATACTTTGGGTTCATAATGCATGTTGCAGTACAAGCGCGAATACTGAGAGGGATGTTGGTGTTGAAAAAACTGTGGCAAGAGAGTGGGGGATGGACGTAAAGAAGGATGTAAAGGATTGAAAGGAAAGAAAAAGCAAAATGAGCTTTAACAGGGACAGCAAAGATGGAAAAGGGAAAAATACTGTATATAAAGATAAATGCACAGATAAACAGCCAGAGAGGAGATTGGCTACAGGCGCATCCTGTCACCTCGGGCACAGAGACTGACGAGAGGAAAGCTGAGTTAATCTCCATCAGCTCTAACTTTCAGTATTAAGGCGAAATACTCTCACACAGACACTCTGTCATCTTAGGTTGACGTAACAAAAATTGTAGTTGTAGAAAATCATGCATCGATGGATGCTAAAGGAAAATTACAGTTAATTACAGCCTGATGCTTGTAGTTTTACCATAATTTTTATCAATTACGATAATGTATGTAATCTGTGTGAGTGCACAATTACAGCAAGTACAACAGGCCAAAAGATCAATCAAGAATACAGTCTGTGAGCTCTGATGATGACTGACAGTTTTGGTGCTAATTTTACTGTATATCTGGCTGATTTATATTATCTGATTTAAAATCCTTTAAGGTTTTCTTTATAGGAAATCAAACTGTTGATATTATTTATGGCTGCTGCAGATATAATGTAATAACAGAGAGCAGCACTCCGCCTCCTCCTCATGTTGTTATTCTCATGCAGGCAGGAGACTTTAAATTCTTTCAAATTGATTAGTTCATGAATTCATGCTGTTACCTTTTAGGCTGCGGGTCATTTACTTAAATCTTAATTTTCAGTTATGTTTCATCTTGTATTTCAGTGGACTAAGGGCACCACTGAGTGGTTTGACACACGGAGTAAGGGACTGAGAATAGTGCCCATTCTTTTCTTTTTATCCAATCCGTTTGGATTTGAGAGTCATTTTCTATCAAAATTTGATTTTGAATTCAATCCTGACCCCAAGAATCAAAATTGAATAAAACTGAATCCTAAAATGCTTTGATTCACATTCCTACTTACCAACATCGACCACAGCTGAGGCCAAGTAAGCCTGAACTACAAAGTGGAAAAAGGAACTGAGAGGATTAGAATGTAAAAACCTGAACGTCCATCTACTTTTGCACTTGTATGCTGTTTGTTTCCTGCCTTGTCAGACTGCTTTTAAGCTAACTTGGTTAGAGCAACATCCTAAGCTGATAGAGAAAATGTCCAGAGTAAGACTAAAATTATAACATGCTGAGGTTACACCTTAAAAAGCAAAGACAGGCAGACATGCAGTCCTACGTTAGAGATCTGTACAAACAAAAGCAAAAGGAGTTCTTTCTCAATGGAGATGCTAAATTAAAAGCTTAAGATTCTTTTTACTAAGAACAAGGAGCAACGTAAACTTCCTGACGATTGCTTGCACAGTATCAGCCTAACATAAAACTAATACAATGCTTGTCGATTTTCCCTTTTTCAAGGTTAACAGCCAAGAAAAGGCCTAGATTTATCACTCACTTCCAGCAAGATCCGAATATCTAGCCAGCAAAAGGTCAGCTGGATTCTTTCATGTGTTTATGTAATGCTGTTCCATGTAGCTTGAGCTAAAATGCATGACAAACGTGTTCATCAGTGTGGAAGAGGATGGCTATTCCATGTTGGGAAATAATGAATTACCAGCAGATCATGAATGCGTGAGAAACAATGGGAGGTTGAGCTTTCACACACAAAATAAAGCAAAGCTTGCGCACGTGTGAACTGAGTTACTGTTGTGTGATAGTAAACTGGCAGGAGAAGCGGGGTTATGCAGTTATGTAACGCGTCTCTCACACGCACACACACACACACACACTCACACAGGTTATGACCGTACAGGTTTCAATTATGTGTGCATATTTTAATGTTTCAGAGGGCAGAGAAGGTCTCAGCTGAACTGAAATTTCTATTTTTTTTCTTCATATCATCCTCCATTAACCATTCCTGAAAATACATAAGGTCAGGCTTTAATATCTCCAGCTGTCATCCACACTCTCTAACTCCTCTCTCCCCGTTTTTTTTTTTTTTGGTTCAGATTTAAAGTATGAGTGGTTTTATGTGTCTGCCCTGGCAGGGAATCACCATTTCCAGCCCAGCTTACTCACGACTTGACCTCTCTCTTCCTTCACACCCTTACAGAGCCCCAGCCCTCTCTGGAACATGTCAGTATGGAGTCCATCCTGCTTAAGTGTCCTCATGTAGCACACAGAGGCTCAGGGTTGCTGCTCTGTGGCTGATAATTCTCTCTGTCCTCCCCAGAGGGGAAGAGAGGTGAAAAGAGAACTACCAAAAGGGGGCGGATAGTGTGGCACTGTATATTAATATTAGAGTCCTATTCGGACACCCTCTGTGTTCCTCTTCAAACCCCAGACTGGCACACCCATCCCCTGGCCCCTCCCACAGTCCTCCACATGCCAGCAGCCCCTGCAGTGTGTCCTCAGCACAGCCTGTGCCATCATGCTCAAGGATACACTGTTGACAGCTACGGGTCACTGAAGTCCAGGCACAGGGTGGCACACACTCATGAATGATGCAGCACTAGCCGTCAGTCCTATACAGCCCTCTCACTAACACATGAGGACACATAATCAGGCTTGATAATGGGCAACGTGCACAGTGACACAGAGTGCATGGCAAGGATGCAATTAAGGCAAATCCAAGAAACCAATAAACAATGTATGACAACATTATGATTGTGATTTTTCTGCCTGGAGAAGCTTTTAAAAAATGTACGAGTTGAGACACGCAGCCCTACTATCAGCTCCATCTTACTGAGCATGGTTCTTGTCTTCATGGATTACTGAATTTCTACTTCATCATTGCCAAATGACTGGTCCATTAATGGATTTGTGAACTGTAAGGAAAATAGCAGAGGAAAAGAAAATCGTAATTGTTAAATTATTTGTCACAGGGTTACTCTAGTTGTACCGTCATTGAGTTAGGGCACTTGCAAGAAAACGATATGCTGAGAAATCCTCACTTTCAGTTCCTTCTAAAGATCCAATTCCATCATCCTTCACTACACATATTGTAACTTGATAGCACTACACTTCTCCTGCCTGCTAAATTCCCCTATCAAACTCCAGAAAGGATTGCATTATCACACACAAGCTTAAAAAGCTTGTGAGCATTAATGCAGATGACATCCCAAGGGTTATTTTGTCAGACCATGCCATGCAAAGCTCTCTCCAAAGCAACTGAAGATCTTCTACAATTGATTTCACAATGACTCATACTTCTTCAGACAAGTAAAGTGACCTTGTTTTGTAAAACTGGTGGAGAAATACCAAAAATCTCTCACATGTGAGGGTTTGCTTCCTCAGATCTTTATAATATCATTGGAAAGTGAATTCTACAAATATTGTCTGCAAATTGATGACATCGCCAACTGGATCTAGGAAGCAGTGATTGGCAGTTTTCATTTGTAACTGTTGTTTTACACTCCTAATGATTACTTGATTAAAAATATATCAATTGATCGAACAAAACAATAGCGCACCGATCTCCCGTTAAAATCTGGGTCTAAATTCAGTGGCCACATCGTCTGAAGGCTGTATCCATAGACGGATTGCATCACAGCGATGCAATAAAGGGTGTCCCAAATTCATCGGCTCCTTCAAATGAGGCCGACGAATCCTCATCGTGAAGGATTCAGCTGGCGGATCCCATCCCAAGATTCATTGCAAACCGCTGATTTTTTTTTTTCTTTCAAACATACAAAACAGACGAAGCAGCCACAGTTGTGGCATGGTTTCTAGGCGACAGGAGCAGTGCGTCATGACGTTAGGAAACAGGAAATGCTCTGTAGACCAGACTGTCTCCTTTAACAGAAGTTTCGGTTCGGCCATTTGCAACCGACAATGGCGTGTCCTCCGTGGACCTTTGCGGGCCGCCATTTTTGACGGATGCAGCCCCTGAATTTCGGACACAGCTGGAGTACATTTGAGAGGAGTGGATGTCATTTATATGTTCTATAATCATATTTAATCAATACTGTTGAAATGAGTACTTTAGTAAAGTGTACTGTTTGGTATATCTGCCATCTTCTGCCACAGCAACAGCAGTTAAAATAAGACAGAAACAGCGATCAGGCTGGTGAGATCAGAAAAGGAGGATTATAATGCTGCACATATTTTTACAGATTAGATTAACACACATCGTGTGAGAAGTTTTTCGCAAACACGCATATTATCTCATAATTCAGGACACCGGTTGCTCATCAGCCGCATCACTGTGTCACTTCAGCCTCCGCATTCTGTCACTCAGCAGTCGCTAATGGCCCGTATACAGCAGCAGCCTGTCTCTGCAGCACTCCATACAGCCTTGATAAAAGTGCAGCGCCTTATACTGTACGGGGTGCTTAAAGAGAGCAAGAAAGCGAGAGGAGTGAGGTATTGTCATCTTAAGCACCAGTACAATAACCCCCTCCCAGACGCAGAGGTTTAGGCTTACCCACCAAGCATTCAACCCCCCCTGGGAAGTGCATCAGGGGAGGGTGAAATGTGAGCGCCGGGGATGAAGAGAGAGAAGTGATAAAGGAGCAGGCTGACAACACCTCCCTCTGATACCGAGGCTAAAGAGGCGAGATGAGAACGCTAATTGGTGAGCCAGTGAAGGTTTGATGTGCTGCAAAAAAAAAAAAAAAAGAGTTGGGGCTGAATGCTGTGGAGTGCGTACGCATCAGCACGTGAGTTTATGTGTGTGTGACTGTTTATGTGTATGTCAGTGATTAATTAGCTTGCAGGGACTCCCGCCTGTTTGTCGCCCTGGGTTTCCCTGTTCATTTGTACCACTGCATTAATAATGCCTGTCGCTGATGGAAACGAAGTGGGGACGTTTTACATTCAGAACTCGCAACTCTCAATTCCTCATTCTTTCTCTCCGTGTCACTCTCATGGTCCTTTTTTATATGATCACAAACACAGTCGATGTTGCCTTCGTACCAAAGTGCTTCCTGGAGTGTCTCCTTCTCGATACCAGCATCATAAATTCTCTTTTAGAAAACCTGACAGACCACCGAAGCTATAGAGCACAAAATGTTCAAGATCACATAGGAGGGAACAAGCACAAAATGCTAACATACTGCAGACGATTACCTTCAACTTGATAATGACCTGACATCCCCAGCTGAACAAAATGTAAGTAGAGTGGAGTAAGTCCTACAATTAGATATATCGTCCCGACTGACAGATCAGTAAGCTGATATTACTCGCCGAGATCGGCCTATCACAGATAAATCAGTATCTGCAGATATGTTCTCCAATATGCACCAAAATTAAAACAGTTTTAAAGGCCAGAAAAAAAATGCTCGAACTAGTTATGGAGTTTGTCCAAGAGAACGATTTTAAAGATGTGCCTAACTGGAAAGTAAAAATCATGAAATGAATCACCCCTCTCTACTTCAGCAAGGCCTTTCTCTGATTCTTATGTCTTTTAATTTCAGAATGTCACTAATTTAATTAACAAGTTCAATCTTATTTTCAACATTCAGAAACTGAGACGATAATAGAGACTTTTTTTTCCTGCCACTCCAGCCTGAAGGCCGACGCTCGACTTAATATAGGAGGAGAAAATTTAACAGGTCACAAAAGGGCAAAACTGCACAAGATAATCAGGTGAGCTGTTTGTGTTGCACGCAACACGCGGTGAGATGTGATACTATGGCATTTCGGATATTTAGCATAGCACAAATAACCTACTTCCTAATTTATGAACTGTGTAAAGTGTGCGTTAAGAGCTCTAAACACCACTGATGCTGAAAACTCAGAGGAATACAGGCATCAGTTTGGGAGGGATTCATACTGTGTTAGAGAGCCAAAAGTAAAATTAGAATTACAGAAAGCATCAAAAACAACAAATCCCACTTTCTCCTCCTCCTTTGTTAGAATGAAGGAGGCAATGAATGTGATGTTATGTCTCTGTAACAAAGAATTCTTAAACTTTCTTTCCTGGGCTGAAATTATCTCCAAGTGTGAGCTTTTAATACACATTCACTTCCAGCAATGTATACTTTAGTTTGCTGCATCACTGGAGCATCGTAACTCATTGCTCCTACCACAGAAGAAACAGTCATGTGTTAGGAAGATAAAACTGTTCAGAGAAGATGACATTGCATCTTTTTTTCCCTCCAGTGAACAGATGTGATTTTATGCACCGTGCATGCACTGAGCATGTGCTACCAGCCGACGAGAAGACAGATTCCTGAGTAGAGAAAAGCAGATTTAAGTAGGCGGCAGCGACATTTTTATGGATGCAGTACTAGAATAGCAGTGGAGTGAGCAAGAGACAGGGTGAATGCAGGAGCAGTGTGTTGTACTGTAATATGATGTGGAGGAGTGTGTGTGCGTGCGTGCGTATATTTGTGTTTCTTCGTATGTGATTGGTGGGATGAATATTGCCGAAAAGCTGCAGCCCGCTCGAGGCTCCTGTCTGAACTTGTTTTGCTCAACAACACGGATATGAATGTGAAGTATTTGTGTCATTTGATCTCACAAATACACCAAAGCTGACACGCATCTTAACCGTCAACTGTGAGAGAAATATGCAGTGAGTTTAATCAGCTAGCTCAACTAAAAGTGACTTAATTGCTGCACACAACACAAAACAACTTTGCAACTCTGCATGCTGTTGGCTGCAGTTTGCCAACAAATTTGGCCCTGCTGAAACCAGAGGCTCATCCATCAAAATGCATTACGCGTGACGCCAGGAAACTGTCTTTATGCTAGCAGTGCATGGGGGCAATGACATAATTTGTGGCACTGATTGGAATTATTAGCCCCTAATCTACAATGAAAGGCAGTCTGATCACTTTCAGTTTCCAAGTTTTTTTTCCCTGAGGATAGATCACTGACACACAGACAGCACATTGTTGCTATTGTTTGTACTTAACCTCTACTGCCATTTATTATCAGACGCTATGAAGGACTCTTGTAGCTTAGCTAAATCTGGCAGCAAGCCTCTGGGATGTTGCAGGCATCCAAGCTGACTGGGGGACTTTTTATTAAAAGCTGCCATGTTGTGGCATTCCTTTGATAGTGAAACAGAAGGAGAGTAATACGGAGATTCATACGAGGGAAGAGCACAAGCAATAATAGACAGTAAATAGTGGCTGTTATTATTTCTACTCCAGCTATTCTCCTATTACATGAAGTATTAAGAATGCATCCGATAGGCAGAAGTTGCCTTGGGGTAATTGAGAAGGAAGTTGTCTACCGAGACAGCAGCTACAGAGTCAGTCGTTCTTTAATCCCACACAAGGACAGGCCACAAAGTAATCAGACCCCAGATCTGTGGTTAAAGCTACAATCAGTCCAGTTCAGGAGCAGAGAGGGAGGCTTTCACACAAGAGGAGCGAAGGGGGGAGTGAGAGTGAGCGAGGGCTGCTCTCGCTACTGATGATGCACAGGGACTGGGGCGAGCGAATGAATGAGATTGTGATGTTGTTGCACATTCCCCCGGCCCCACGTGCTCACTTTTCTCTTTCTCACCCCGCCGCCACCCCCACCCCCCCACCCCCTTCCTTTTCTTTTGTTTTGTTTAAAATTTAACAAGGTCTGGAACAGTGGAGGGCTGAAGCGGGCATCCGGGGTGTTTTGGCTCAGCTTCATGTCACATGCAGAGGCCATGTGAACAGAGTGGCACTGAGAGCGAGGCGGGGTGGTGGGGGTGGTGGTGGTGGTGGTGGTGGAGCTGGTCCCCAGTGAGACTCTATGTCATCTGTCGGAGTGTTTTTTTTTTTTGAAAGAACTGGAGTCCAGATTACCTCAGAATATGCAAGAACACTTTCATTCACTAAGGAGTCGGATGTTATTGTTTATCAACAAATTAAGTTTTTTCTATTCAAAGTTAGTACAGAGCATTAGCCGATTTAGAGACCTCAAAACACCTCACACCTGGTGGTGCAATCCAGATGTTTACTGTGTAGACTGATGACATCTGCTGGCTTACATGTAACACCTTCATGCTACGAAATAAAGATATCATTGTTCTACCTCTTGATATTCCAAAAATGTGTAACCTTCAGCCTTTGTGCCAGCCTTTTTCCTTTTCATATTAAAAGCAACTAAATAAACCTGGACTGAAAAGTGGAGTGCGGA
>JAPXVT010000004.1:18082844-18092934 GCA_029823135.1 Acanthurus reversus | reverse complement strand
TTTGAGAAACAATCCAATTATGTCAGCTAGTTTTAAATTTTCACAAGCACTCACTCCAGTTTGAAGAGGATGTAAGGATAAAGGGTGTTGTGACGTACTGTAGAAACTTAAAAACCTTTTAAGGATAGACTGAGATTTGGGTTAATTGACTCAACTATTTTGATTAGTTTACATCACTGTTGGTTTCAAGTTTCAAGTATGATTCACGATGATACAGACATAGTGTGAGACCAGAACTTCTCAGCCCGACTGACAAGTGAGTTCAGAGTGTCTGTGTAACCCTAATATCTAAATTTGTTGCTGATGTTTGAGAAGACAACTCATTCAAATTAAAAGACTGGCACAAAAAATAAATAAATAAAAAACAGTCATGGTTTAGGTCTACAGAGGAAGTTTATTCTTGTGTGTAACGACGTCTTTTTAACTGACTCCATTTCAGCAAACGTTTGAAATTGCTTAAAGGAACATTTTTCTCACTAATACAGTATGGGATGAAAAATGATGTCAATATTCAAATCTGAAAAAAGCAGCTCCAAAAGGTTGAAACTGTGTTTGAAAGTTTGACATAAACGAAAAAAAGGTTTTAAGGTTGTAAAAAGTTTTGATGGGCTTAAAAATACATTCAAATCTCTGCAAACATTGGTTTGTATTGAAGTTTTCCTTCTTTAAAACTGCAGCACCCTTTTTACAGGGTTTCTCCGACACATTTTCAGAGTTTCAGATTTGTCACTCTTCACCCACTGTGTTAACTTGCGTTCCTGGTTTGAAACCTTGTAAATGGTGACCTGAAAACAGGTGTTCAGAAAAAAGTTTTGAAATGTTGAAACTGGGGTTTTGAAAGGGCTAAGCTTTTATTTTGAAACTTTGTGGGGCGTGCAGTTGCAGTTTTGCAGAACGTCTTTCAGAACTGAGTTTTCAACACCCACTTTTCAGAGATTTGACCACACAGTTGTGAGCTTTTGAGTCACTCGATTATTGGCGCTGCTCCCTCACAGGTCTGGTTTTAAACTCTGAACAGAAGGTTTGAAAAAAAAAAAATACGCAGGTGAGTGGAGGCGGGAGTATTTTGCTCTGAATCGTTTGCCCTCTGCTGAAGTATAGTCCAAACATATGTAGTAGGCCTATAGAGCGGGCTGGGTGGAACTGACCGACTGTTACATTAGTGGCGGACACACATAGGGCTTTATACTATCTTGTGTGTGGATGTGCACTTCCTGTTTCACAAACGTGCTAATAAAGTCACAGGGCTGTTCATAGACATCTGTTATATAGTGTATCTTTGGCAGCTGTGAGTTCACCAATATTATGTGGGTTGCCATCTTAATTACAAAACAAGACTCAGGTGGGTGGGTGTCCACCATTTCCACATCAGCTCCGCTGGTGTTTGTGTGGCGTGGATATTAGCAAGGGATGGTCGTAACCAAGTTTAACCACGTTTCTGGCGTGAATCACTTTTAATTCTGGGAGCTGAAAATCCTCCTTCCTGCATTGTCTTGTAGGGGGAGGGACTTAGCCTCCACCTACCAGGCCAAACCTGAACTAATAAACAGGTCTGAACCAGACCTGCTCAGTCTTTTCCTCTGTCTGGGGCAGCATGTGTATGTGGCCTCTCATCTCCATTTTACTGTAAACTTGATGCCTAATTTGAGAAAGTTGTGAAGATTTGTAATAGTTAGTGGCATTTTGTATAGTAAATGAGTTATTGACTTGATTAGAAGCAATATTTGAACAGATTCATGGGCAAACATTTACTGAATTTTTATAAGTCTAAATGTTGTGAGCTCAGTGGAAGGTTCAACCCTGAACTTTACTTACATTTTTATAAGGGGTAAAGCAATGGTAAACTATACTGTGACACCATATGTAGATCTAAAAACTTGCCTTGAATTTAGCGTCTACATGTCCATTGAGCTTACAGAAAGAGTTGGTTATGAAGGTGTTAATCTAAATGATGATCACAGCAAACTTCTTGATCAGTGTTTTGTCTATGTTTCCAGGCAGGAGAACCATTTAACACCATAGACCCTCAGCAGCAAGTAAAAAGGTGAAATAGACATCTTCCTGCTCATTTTCTCTCTTCTGAGATGTGCTCCAAGGCTCTTCTTGAGGTTACTGATCAACTGCAAAATGGCAGTAAAACTCAGGATAATATAGATTATTGTTATGACCATCTCTGTGACCTGTTTTGTAAGGAAGTAGATAAGAATTGTGCAGAAAAAGAAAATAGGTGCTGTTAAGAAGTATTTTAGGGCAGAACAATCATACTGAAAAAAGGAACTGAATGGGTTAGGACTTAATTTGCACACTGCATAGAAGACATTTAAGTGTGAAGATTAGGGCAAGAGAAAGAATCTGAGGGATGAATTTAAATGCTGTCAATTTAATTGTGACCAAAGGCTTAGGTTTTTTAAGAAATGCTTTGAGAGAGGGCAAGCTCTTCAGTTAGAAAAATTACAGAATGGCAGCCTATATCAATGGAGAGAAATAAATAAATGGGTCCAAAAAAGAGCAAGCTGATTCCAATGGAATCCAATGAATCTGTATTTGAGAACAACCAGATATTAAGAAAGTAGTTCTCCTCAATTTGATGGTGAATTCTTAAATAAAATTTGTAAATTAAAATGTGTCTTTGAAAATGGAATCCGTACAGCTACTGTCAAAACCATATGTAGAATAGTGGTATCACACTTGAGAAGGTGACAAAAAGTCGTGGACAGAGCTAAACTAAATAAAGTTGCGGGTGTTGAGGAACTCTTGATGAGGTCTTTAAAACTCCTAATATGTTAAATGTTTTACAGTGTCTTTTTAAACATGTTTTCATAATTATTCCTTCTGTGTGGAACAAATCCATAATCACAACTGTACCTAAATCTGCAAAAGGTGACCCTAGAGTTCTGTTAAATTCAAGGTATCAGCTTGATTAGTGCAGTTTACACATTATACTTAGGTGTCCTTAATAACTAACTTAATAATTACTTAGTTTCATGGAGTGTTGGTGGATGAACAGAGTGGTTTTAGAAAAAATGCTGTATTGAGGAGGGTAAGAATACTTTTGTTTGTTTTGTTGACTTTAAGAGGGCCTTTGATTGGATTAACATAGATCTTTTGGAGTATAAATTATTTTGCTCTGGTATTGATGGTAATTTTTTTAATAAAATCAAAGTCTTGTATAAGCATGTGTCCAGTTAAATAATCTTATAGGACTGACTGGTTCCCTACTCCTTTTGGGTTGAAGCAAGGAGATGTGCTCTCCACAACTTTATTTGCCCTTTATGTTAATGAGCAACATTTCAGAACCTTCTTCTGAACATATATACACCTGTTTTCAGATCACCATTTACATGGTTTCAATCCAGGAACATAAACTAAGACAGGGAGAGCAGTGACAAATGAAACTCTGCAAATGTGCTGGAGAAACACTGTAAAAAGGGTGTTGCAGTTTTAAAGAAAGAAAATTTAAATTCAAACTAATGCCTCCAGAGATTTCAATGTGTTTATCCGATCAACATGTTTTGCAAGCCTTCAAACCTTTTTTTCATTCTTGCAAGACCTTTTTTGCGATATGTCAAACTTTCAGACACAGAGTTTCTATCAGCTGCTTTTTTCAGATTTGATCATTTACGTAATTTGTATTTATACAATTCTGTCAGTCTCCATATTTTACTGTTTTGGATTTTAAAATCTTATTCTTGTAAAAGCTACTGCTTCAGCCCATTAAAGGGCAGCAGGCACTCTGATAATTTACACAGTGAAAGTTATTGTAATTAATTACCTGAGTAGTTTGATGTGCCTTTGCAATGTAGGCTTTATATTAGGCTAAGGAACAATTTGTTTTGTAAAATTAGTCATTTTGTTTATTCCACTTTCGTATTCTTTAAATTTATTTATTTACTATGTGATGGAAAAAAATTGCAAAGACATGAAGTCCCAGTTCATCCATGTCTCTAATCTTGATTCACAGAGAAGACATTTCTCACCGCATACCATCGGCATTAATGTAATCCCATGAGACATTAAATCACTCCAGTTAAACAATGCGCCTCATTTCCAGTGCTGATCAAATGTTCAGAAAAAAAGCAGTGTTATCTTTGTAAAATTAAAAGACTTGGAATACCAAGCATTTTCTGTTTGTCATATCCATCATTTCTGCTAAATATATCTGCATAGGTTTACTTCACAGATCTCCAACAGCCGCTCGCTCCAACCCACCAGGTTGTGGTGGGAGGAGGAAGTGTTGATATATTAATCATTTGTTTTTGCACATAAATGATTGTATACGAATTCACATCAATAAGAGAGCTAATGATATAAAAAGAAAAATAACCAGTCAGTGGAGCAGGAGGAGTGTTGACGGAACTTTACTGCAAATTTTAAAGATTTTGCACCATAGAGGGCACCTGCCATGAATCATTGTCTGCCTTTATTGATGAAATTTTGACATGAAATTATTCAACAAGCCAAGTCAGATTGAAAAACAAACTGCTCTTTCCAAATCTATAAAACACAGAAAACTGCCTGACTGCTTATAATTAGAATTAAGAAAAGTATTCAAATTTGCTAAAAAAAAAAAAAGCTGCATGGTTAAACAGTCGGAGACAAACAACGGCAAACACACCTTCTGTCTCGTGTGCTTTGAACTGGCCAGCGCTACAGGAGTGGAAGCCCTAATCTTTGCCTTCATCAATAATATGCCCACAGCCCTGATCTTTGTCTTCGTATGGAGGACAGAGCACGGTGTGTACTGCGTTGTCCTTTGGGGACTTGTAGGAAATGAACTGCCGCCGTTCTCAGCTGGCTCATCTTTTCCTTCATAATCATTTTCTGAATGCTCCCCTTCGCTGTCTGTGTGCATCTCTTTGTTGTCCTGTCATTGTCTGTGCACACTGAAGTGTTTGCTAATTTGCATCTCTGCAAGCATACGGTTGTACTGTATGTAATGTGCTTAGAAACACAAATACACCTGCTCTCACTGGAAACAAAATATCCAAAATAGTCAGCTTAAAAATACTTTTGCTTGTGCCTAAATGTGGATAGATGTCAAACTCTAAGTGTGCTAATACTCAGTACCCATCTTTCTTCTATGCTGATGACCACTCACATTGCCCACAATGCCTTAGTCACATGACGGTGGTAATCCAGCTTGTGACTGCATCAGCTCCTAAGCCCTCACAGTGCAGATTAGCACAGGAAAAGTACAGAGTAGGAGACTCTGTAAGTACTGGGGCTTTCCCTGCTCCCCGTGACTTCAGCTTCACTGTAGAGCCATCTGCTCCTGCTCCACTCTGACCCGAGTTACCCCGCAGAGACCTCATTGGCTCTGCTACAGCTAAAGAATTTTTTATTGTCAAATGAGGATGTGATAGATAGCATTTAAGTGTCATTGAGAATTTTACTAGCCGTTTTATAAGTGAATAAATTTAGGCCTAGGTCACAACGTATTCGATTTTACAAACAATAGACAAATATTAAATGTAGACATGAAGTCCCATACACATGACTACTTTTTCATGTATTGTTTGCACTCTCTCGAAGATAGATCGTCTTGATATGATAGTTTTCTGTTTTTGTTTTTGTTTTTTGGGGGGATGGGTGCTCTTTGCTGGCGGAGCAACTTTCCTGGGTTGTATCGAGCTTTTATGGTGCTGAGAGGACCTGAACACACATCTACCTTTGTAGAGCAGCCAATAGGAACAGATGCTCTCCGAAATGACCTGTGATTGGCCAAAAAGTGTCCTTCACTGTCTTCATTTTCAAAAGCCTGAGTACAGAGCCAAGAAAAGGTGCAGAAATACAATATGCTGTAAGGTTATTATGGATATTTTTTTGCCCGATGATATCAAAAATAAACTGCCTACCCCAGCTTTAATATGACATAAGTAACCCTAATACATATTATATAGGGTTAGGGTTATTACATCTCAATTAATTTTGCTAATTGTGGGAAATCTGTATTTTTTAGCTGCGTTTTGAGTTTAATATTCCGGACCATGACAAACAGACACAGAAAATTACTTAGTCAGGGCAAAACTATAGACAGCTGCTCAGCAGTCTACAACATACTGCTGAGTCGCTTTTTCCTTCGCACCCTTGAGTCAAACAGTATATTTTACATGACCAGCACGTATGTCTTCATGTAACTGAGGACACAGGAAGCATGACACCAGCATGTAAAACTACATGAGGCGAATCATCGGCACAAACAAGCCCAAGCTGTCTCTGAAACTCGCATGGTTTGCATGTTAAAAATAGAGCATCTGTCTTGTCTTGTGCCCACCAATGTGCATAATTACGAGTCTTTGTGCTCTTCACAAGCGTGGCCAGCGATCCTATTACCTCCATGGAAACAATAAAGGGTTATGAGAAGGCGTCCACGGTAACCTGGTCTCCCTGGTAAAATGAATGTCTGTTGCTCATATCCTCTGATAATGGGTTATATTTGTAAGCCGCCTTTTCATGCCGCCGCGTATTGTCCCTAAAGAGTGAGAGAGTGACTCATCTTATTCCCTAAAGTGAGACTGAAGTGTTGATTTAGTGCTGCATTGTGGGAACCGCTTCAGCGTTGGTGTAAGTTCAAAGTCTCAGGAGTTTGCATGGGATAATGAACACGAACATGCAGTACAAATAGTAGTCGATGTGGAGATCCACAACACCGTCATGTTGTGTTTCAGACTGTCTCATTTACTTACAGACTGCCTCTGTCTCCCTAATTTTTAACTTATATCTATTTATTTATTTGAACACATTCACTTCTCTAGCATACTACCTCTGCTGCTTTCAGCATTCTCTGTGATTGGTCATTATAGCTAACAGCAGGTGCTGCCAGTGGCCTATGTTTTTATTTATGCAACCAAACACAATCACACTGGCACAGTAATTTAATCCCGGGGTCATTTATAAGTATCCAGTCATTTCTATCAATAGTAGAGCTGCAAGGGTTAGTCGATTTTTTGATTGATACGTCAGATTTGAAGTCTCCAACATAACTGGACTTATTTGGATTGAACTATATATTATATATGTAAAATAAATATTTCGCTGTTCTCTGATGTTTTACATGTATTGTCCCGATGAACATACCATTATTATGGGATTAAATGTATGTCAAGAAACCTGCCATTTGAGGTAATCATTAAAAAAATACCCCACATGGCCTTTAATAACTGAAATTAATTGCAAAGCTCTTTGCTTTATATCATATTATATGGTGATTTGCCTAAATGGAGTGCTTATGCTGACAAATTATAAACATTGCAGTGTTTTGATGAGGACGTTGCAGTTTTAACTAAGACCTTCCAGTTCTGAAAGGTCATCACTCACATGCACCGTAGTCTCAATCTACCTTGAAATTTGCAGCGATGGATGGCTTGAAGCGATACTCACAAATTACACTGATGGATATGGATCAGTTCAATGAGTGCGATGGATAAACTATAATTAAATGTCAAGAACTTTTTGCTCAAACATCACTGCTGCAGTGTTGATTAAACTGAAAGAATGATGCCTGTTGGTACTCTGGTATAATGGCTTTTAACACAACTGAACTGGCCATGATGTTTTAAAGGTGAATTCTGATCCTATGAAAGGTCAAAGGCGCTGTGGAACAACCTGTTTTGGATATAAGGTTTCCTGACTGACTCGTGTGGAATGGAAACTTGACCTCACTTTTTCTTGATTGGCAGGAAAATCACTGTCGTAGGATTAAGATCCTGGGGGATTGTTACTACTGTGTGTCTGGACTGACCCAACCCAAGACTGACCACGCCCACTGCTGTGTGGAGATGGGTCTGGACATGATTGACACCATAACGTGAGTGTTCATAGCCGTTTGAGTCTTTCATTTAGAAATGTAACATGTTTGAGTTTATGAAATCCTGTAACAGCAAAATCAAAAAGTAGTATTTAATTAGTGTCAACTGATTAAATTCTCATCCTTCCATCTATTCAACAGAGTTAATCTTTTTGAAATCTTCCCTTTACTCCCTTTTCTTCTAAAACACAATGTTAAACTGGCAACCTACTGAGTCTGAGTCCACATTTTCCTTCAAGTGCAGTGGACTGCAGCCTGATTAGCCATGTGTGCTGTGAGTGAATTCTAACACTGAACATTTGAGTGAGCAGAACCACAGTTGGCTGAGAAAAAAGGCTGCTGGAGAATGGAAATAAGCTATTTTATTGAGCTTGAAAGAGCTTGTTTTCCTCGCATAGCCTGCACAGTTTGGAAGTGGGAAAAAAAGCACCAAAAGAAAGTGAGAGATTGAGATGCAGCAGAAGATTAAATCAGATACTGTCATGACTTGACAGCAAGCCTGTTAATTAAGATTAAACTTTTTCCTAAACACTGATTAAATAGAGATGCTCGGCATAGCAGTCGTTTTTGTTCTTTAGTCTTATTTGGTATGTTAGACTAAAGTAAAGCATCTTGGAACGATGTTAGTTCTTGAGAAATTGCCATACAGCATTCAAAAGCAGTGCTTGTTGTCTGTTTTAAATATTTTTGAATTTAGGACATGCATGTGATCTCTGTCTGACCTCAGCTGCTTTACATAAAGTTTGCCTTTAATAGTAAGCAATGTGTCATATAGTCTCCCTCTGTATAAATGATAGTTTATGAGGGACATCATTCCTCATTTGAGCCTTCTTCAATAACTTCACATGGCTTGTATCCATTAAAACGCCCTGTAACGCACTGTTCATGTCACATTGTGTTTTCTTTTCCTTAGCCTTCTTGCGCTCAGCCTGATTATAGATGTACTGTAGAAGAATCTAGAATCTAAAGATATAGATTTGATCTTTCGACCTCACTCCCACCCTTCGTGTGTTCTTCCTCTGCAGGTCAGTAGCTGAGGCCACTGAAGTCAACCTAAACATGCGCGTGGGTTTGCATACAGGTCGGGTGCTTTGTGGAGTGCTGGGCCTCAGGAAATGGCAATATGATGTGTGGTCCAATGATGTGACCCTAGCCAATGTGATGGAGGCTGGAGGACTACCGGGGTCAGTACTGGATATTTTACACGAGTACCAGCCTCTACAGCTACTCACATCAGTTTTCTTTTACTGTATCGTGAGGTTTGGGTCTCTAATATTACTCTTTATATATTTTTAATCAATAGTCTGTATTAATGCTTGTTCTTTAAAAATACTGTTAATTGTTGCAGAATAAATCAAAAGAAAGGGCAAACGCAGAGGAAGAAAATGTATTAACCTCAACCACAACTGAATATTTTACCAGTTTTTGTAAAAATAAAATGAAGAGACTTGGGCATCAGCAAAATAACCTTAATGCAGCAGTTGAAAGTAAGTCATTTCTTCAAGTTCCTGCAGGGGCAGGATGATAGAACTTCTTTCAGCAGTCTCCTGTGACACTCTTCTGCAGACGACCTCAGAACTGTTCGTGCCAAATGCACCTAATTTTGCTGCAGCCGCAGTGGCTGAGACAACCTGTGTTGTTTATTATCCCGTTGTATCTGACGCTGTGCTCCACAGGAAAGTCCACATCACGAGATCTACGCTGGAGTGCCTAAATGGAGATTACGAGGTGGAGCCTGGAAATGGCCACGAAAGGAACGCCTTCCTCCAAAAACACGAAATTGAAACCTTCTTTATAGTGCCATCTCACCGACGGAAGGTATCGTTTTGTCATTCTATGCAGAGGAATGTGTATTCAAGTTATGTATATGCCTGTATGCTTTTGGCTTAGAAAAAATGATTTGGATGAAGGCATCAGCGGTATCTTCAGTTTTCGTTTCCTTGCAAACGTTGGCCTCAGTTGAACCCTTTATCGTTTAGACAGCATACTGTACACGTCAGCAAAGCCTCTCTAGGTCACATACTAATCCATATTATCCTGAACAGTTGTGCATGCTAAGTCAATAGCAGGCTAGATTGAAAAAGCAGGCATATCTTGACTTTAAACTGTACAGTCTTTAAACTGTAAAATGTAACAAGTTGGTTTTATTTGAAGAAAACATGCAAAAGTGTTGCCCCCCCCAAAATTAAGTATATTAAACCTAAGATGCTGAGTCAGAGTAACTCTATCTCACCATCTAAAGTTTACATTATTTGAATTTTTTAAAGCAACAAGTTTATGTAC
>JAPXVT010000004.1:18012651-18022785 GCA_029823135.1 Acanthurus reversus | reverse complement strand
TTTTCATTTTTCCGCAAAACCCTTGTCTCGGTGGCAAAGAAAATATCATGGTAAGAACAGGCTTATTGGAGACCAATTTAGCAGCTAATGGTGTCATTTTTCAAAAACCTGTTACGCTGTTTAATCAGGTTATACATCATAATGACGAAGTTAGTCAAAAAAGTTGTCTAGTTTCACTTTAAGAATCATAAAGAGAGTGCACCACAGAAAAAAACACCCCTACAGAAATAAACAAGAGGTTTAGTCCAAATTGTAAGAATAACTCTGCTATGTCTAAAAAAGCATTCTTCCTCAGGCCACGACCACGCAGACATTCTCTAAAAACCGAACATGGAGGGCAGACACTGGTGAGGAATCTCCCTGCCTTTGCATTCATGAGACGTCTTTGTTTTCAGCCTCTGTCTCAAACCCGCTAAAGTTCCACCACCAACAATGTCACCATTATTAGGTAGAGCGAGGGGGACCTGGAACGGCTCCGTTCTAATGAGGCCAGGGATCCAAACATGCAGTCACAGGACAGACATGAAAGAAGACACTTGGAATCACCCCCCCACTCTCTGTGTCAGTGCTGTGTTTAATTGGTTGAGGAGAAGAACACGAGCTAATAGAGGTTTTGGGGAAAACAAAGAAAAGTCTTGTGGGGTTTTTTTTTCTTCCCACAGCAACTCGGTCAACTGTTCACCATCCTATAATGAGGTTCAAAGAAGTCCAGTCCAGTCAGATCCATATTTTTAGTTCACAATGGAATGACATTTCTGTATTTTAAATATAAACCCTGTCTGCATTCTTAAACCCTGCTGTTAAGTTCACAAAGAGAAACCGCTTTCCTACCGTGGTCTGTTCTGTAGCCGCCATGAGACTGCATGCACTCCGACATATTTTTCACTGAAAACACAAAGCAAACACGGATCAGGACATTTAAACGGAATTTAACCCAACAAAGCTGCTGACAAATGCATGCAAAATGGAATTCTCAGATAAAAGAAACCTAATTATAATGACAAAGGGACCAGACAGTGTACGCTCACCATACGGTGTTGGTGGAGAGATGGGAAAAGCGGGAGTGGGCGGAGTCATGTCACTCCCGGCCTCGACCCCACTGTCCATGTCTTGGCCCTGGGCCCTGTAGTCTGCACTGTCACTCCTGTACAACATGTTGTGCTGAAACAAACAACACACATACATGTAAACAACCATACAGAGACATGACGTGGGCCAAAGCCACAAACATACAAGCACTTAACACATACGCTGCTTTTATGTATTTACCTGTGACTGTGGCACACAGGGGGAGTACGTCCGCTGGCCCCTGCACTCCTCTATCCCAACCCAGCCCGAGTTGCAGAAGCCCGGATGATCTGTGACATCACTTCCTTGGCGACTCAGACTCCGTGTGACACCGATTCGCCCCTCACTGGACTGGACAGCTGTATACACACAGGTAGACAGCAGCAAGCAGATCAACAGATGTTTACAGATTTACAGCCACGACTGACTTAAAACAAAAAAACTGACAGGAAAGACAGCAGCGACTTTTGGCTCCTTTGAGGAAATTATTCAGCAAATGTTTCTTCCAAAAACGTATCCTCTGCTAGTCTCCACACATTTAGAAAGTCTGCCCACTCTGACAATAAAGTCCCTACAAGGAACTTTTAACTTGTTATGAAGTAGTCTGAAGTTAATACGGACGCCTAACATCTTACCTACATCTGCAAATGAGACCATCGGTGAGGAGACTGGAGATTTCTACCCTGTCATCTACAATGCCTTTGCCCGGTCCGCTCAGTCAGCTGAGAGGCTTTACGACACACAGACCGTAAGAGACGATTTGCTGTTTATGAGCAAAGTGAAAGTTCCTCAGAAGGGGCTTTAAGCCATAATAATCCAGGGTTTGGTTATATTGATGACAAGCGATCCTAATACACATTAAGACAGAGTTTCCCAAAGCTGGGCCAATGGGATTAAAAATTGGTCACAGACTCGTTTCCATTCGGTCCACAATTTAAAAAGGATGATTTTGTTTTTCCGATGCCAGTCTGTTCATCTCATCCGGAAGATGTTAACCAAATTGACTGTTCATGTTGTTTAAGATAACATAACACTCAGTAAATTTGACTTCTTTGTTTGTCTTTATAGTGAAATCAATAAATTTCATATGCATTTTAAATTAGAGGGATTGTTTGTTGTGTTATGAGTTGTTGTGTAAAGGCAAGTTGATGTAGTTTTGCAAGTTTGGGTCCTGGGACAACACCAAATTTCTCTTTTGGGTTTCAGCTGAAAAAGTTTAGGGATCCTTATCCAAAGATATTATTTTCTGATATAAATGTATCATGACAAATTTATTAAATCAGATGAGACAACACTACACACTATTAAATTACTTATTTTATGCAGATTTATTCAACTGGGGAACAATTCAGATTTATTGCACTGTACCAAATTAAACTGTGCTCTCTGATGAAAATTTCTCCTCTCCTTGACACAGGCCCTTTTTCAATCAAATTTCATGCATACTTTCATGACTAGTCTCTGTGAAAAGTTTGGAATTAATGACATTTTTATCTAGTCAGTCTATAAATTGAGAGCACCCCCCGCCGCTGACCCCTGGGTGCTGCCTACGACCATGTTTTCAGAGGACAGCTGAGGAATGCCAGGGGTCTGGCTGCTGGGCCGGGAGGTGTGGAGTGTGTGTGGGGGGTTCAATGTTGTGACTACACTGAAGAGTGCTGCCACTCAGCACCAGGGTGTTAATTTGAGCCCTCCCAGCGAGCTGCGACCTCTCCGCCCTGAAGAATGCTAATGGTGCAGGAGTGCTAATGCCTCGGATCATTACTCATGGGGCCAGTGTGGATGACACAGACAGTGTCGTGCATACTTGGCGATGTTTCTCAATGGATGCATTACAGACTTTTGCCCTATTAAAAAAATACATCAGTGTAAATGACTGTGTATATGTCTGCACCATTCACCCAGTGAATGTGGTGTCTTTTGTCAGAGAGACGGTGTCTGATAATCCGTATGGTTCAGTTTTTCATTCATCATTTATGCTACCTAACATGCGTAGGAGTTGATTTGGGCAATATGAGGATAAATACAGTATTTGTGGCAACACAACCACAAGGCCTGTAGTTGCATCAGGCTGCTGCAAATAGGCACATGAGTTCTTTGATGTGTCTGGTATTTCATTCACTAAATTCTCATCTGGTCATTTCAGTTACAAATGGTTTCTCAGCTGATTTTTTGGGAAAATGTACTGTACTAGGATATGATGATAAAAATTACGTTACTACACATATGGTGTAATTGAAGATTTGACCCATAAAGCCCATACCATCATTCGTTTAACATCATGATAAAATAAAAGTAGTTCAACAAGTCAACATTAATTTTAACATAAGGCGTACAAGGTAATAGTGTTTTAGAAATGCATAAAACTTGTAAATTAACGAAAAACATTATATTCAGTAAAAAAAAAATAAAAAAAAATCACTGCCTCTGGAATTCTGCAATGTGCCAAATATTTCTGCAAACTGAAGCCCCCCCACCCCCAGTGTTTCTGTCACCTCTCATAAGTTGTTACTCGTCAGCCTCAGGTCTCTTGACACAACATGAACACTGTAACCTGCCTCCTCTGCCTCCCTCTTCTCTTTTTCTTTACTTACTTACTACAGCTGTCAGAGTCGAAGTGAACTGAGTGGAATTTAATTTATAACAACATAGTGAAAAGTTAGTAAAAATAACAACATGGAGGCTTGATGCAATGAAATGATGAGCACAGGTAAGAAAAGCACTACCGGTCTTGTTACATGGACACTTGATGCAAAAAGAACTTGAACAGCTTCAAGTGGTCAAAATGAAGTTTTCCTAGAGTCAATATAATAACCACCTTTATATATGACAAGTAAGTTTTGCTCTAACTTTATGTAAAAACAAAGCTGGTCAGAGTGACTCAGAGCTGCGACTCAGTGCTACCACCAGTGTGAACCAGTAAAAGTCAACACTAAAAACAAACAATCCACGACTTCCTCCTGCTTTTTTGCAAATTAGCAAAGCTGTAGCCTTCAGCGTTTATTTCTTGGAATGATGCTGCTGTGTGGTTGATATGCACAGACAGGTATGCTCCTGGAATCAAACGCGAAAAACATCGCCTGCGGGCTCACTTGTTCCTCCCTTGGAAATTCCTCAGGCCTCCCCATCTTGTGCCCCCCTACAACCACACGAACAGGCTGGAGTGCGACTCACGCACTGCTAACAGTCAGACAGCTTTGTGCATTCTATCTGCCTCAGTGGTTTTTGAGCTAAAGAAATCCACAGAGGTCCTTGGCTCCTTGAGTGACTTGAGTCAATAGTACCGATACTGAACTTGATAACCTGCAAGGGTGAGCCAGATCTGATCTCAAATAGGTCCTAATCTTTGAAGCATGGGAAAGAGATAGGCATAAACTTTTCTTTGTTTAAAACGGATAAAAAGTTGCACCATTTTTACAATGGTGCTTATCACCGGCGTAGGGCTGCAGGGGAAACGAACTTTAGATATAGGAATTACTCAATTTCTATCTTTCTTTCTTTCTACAGCTTGCTGGTCAAAAGCGATTCTAACGATGTGAAATCATGTGCAGGGTTTCTTCATCCTTGATCGTGTTCCTGGAATAACTTCCAACATTGACAAAGTGTGGATAAACAGAAATCTATTGTTGATATACGAGTCATGGATGTTGCATAACTACTACCTTCACAACAAACCCAACCACAACAATCAATGGGAACATTTTAAGATCAGAGCAACAAATAATTGAAAAGAACTCTGTCCAAACAGACGGAAGCGTGATGAACATGAGTCTATAATAAATAAAGCATCAATAGGAGATGACTAACATTAAAAGAATTAAGCGGTGTCTACGTTTTAAAGCCCCAAACGTTTTCTAGTAACAACAATAGGCAGCCAGTTTGTTGGATGGGCTTTGATTTGGTAAATAGCTGCGCTCTCCAGTATGCAATCTCTGTAATCAAACACGAAGAGACGGTGATGTTCAGCTAGGTTGATGACAGCTGCTCTCCTTCTCTTCATGTACTATACTGATCCTCTAGTCAGATAGCTACACAGACAAGTCTGGACGGCGCTCTTTCCTCAGAAACACACTGAAAACATCTGAAAACCTGGCAACAACCCTGCTATTTCTGCCACTGAAACACGCCAGGTGGGAGAGGGGGAGAAGATGGGCTCTGTTCAGTTAACTCTGTAGTGAAGGAGAAGCAAAGCTGATGCTGTTGAGGGGGAATAATCAGCTCAAGAACCACACTGGCATGTAAATTAAACTTGGTTTATAATTCAGATCTATGCCATATTTATTAGACATCTCAAAGAGCAAAAGAACGTCTCTGGTGTCATAATGAGGGTCACACATTTCTTTTCACAATCACAGCACATCATCACCACCACCACCACCCAGACGGTCCGACCATCTTACCTGTCTGCTGTGTGTTTTTCATGGTCGCTGCGTTATTATCATTGAATCTGAGATTGATGCCGTTTGAGCACTTGGGGGCAGAGCCGTTCACAAGCGAGCCGCCGTTCTTCTTGACCGAGCTGTTGTGGCTCGACACCGGCACAAATGTGGGATCCAGGTCCATGATCAGCTGGTTGAGCTGGTCGATGGAGTTGTCGATGTCCTTCGTTAGAGATTTGAACTCCTCATCGCGTTTGTTGTTGTTGTTATTGTTCAGCGCTGCCTGCTCCTTGTGTGGCGCTGTGTTTCTCAGAGCATCTGTCGTCATGTCTCGAGCAGAGCCCTGTGGTACCGTGGGCAGGCCTCCTTTGGGCGAGCTGCTCCCTTGCTTGTTCCCTGGGTATCTTTCAGCATCGTTCGCGTCCTCTGGCATGTAGATAAACTGTTGTGCAGCGACCATCTGCTGCTGGCGGACCCAGGACTGAGTGGAATAGCTCCCCTGTCTGTAGACATGCTGCTTGGGTATGGAAGCACTGCTGGGAGCGGAGGAGGCCACAGAGTTACTCCTGGAGCTCAGACAGCCCCTTCTTGCCTCAGCATACGCTCTCTCGTACTCCTCCATGGGAGGAGGTGCAGCATGGTGGAGGTGGTGCTGGCTTTGGCTTTGCTGCTCCTCTCCTCCAGGACTCCCAAAACCATCAGACAGCAGCGAGTTTTGGCTGCTCTTGTGGCAGGAGGATGACAAGGTCCCTAAACTGTCCACACTGTGCAGATCATGGCCTGTGATGACCTCATCATCCAGGATGTCTGTTTCCCTCTCTCCGGGTCTGGGGTCTCCGTTGATGTGCACTTGCGCTGGGACTATCTGCTGGTGGATGCCCACTCTGGGGCCTTGATCATCCATTACCTCCACCGATGGATCCTCAAGACCGAAGCCACTCAAAAGACGCTTCAGCTGGACCTTCTCCTGCGGGCTGGGGCCCTGGTTTGGCTTGACGGTGGTGGTGGTGGTGGTGACAACGGGTGTGGGTCTATCCGCCCAAAGAGACGTGCTGGACAGGCCCGAGTCACTGCTGACAGAGAGGGCGTGATCGCTGTGGTCGGGGCTGGAGGTGGCAGAGGTCGTACGGGCCCCTCGGCCCAGTGTGGCCTCTCCTCCGATGGGGCTCCTCTTGCTGGTCGCCTTGTCCTGGGTTAGGCCTTGAGAGCGTGGGGCTGCAAAATAGAAGAGATGCAGCGCTTCATACAGTCAGCTGGTATGGGCACACATACACACAGAGACACACAAACAGCAGAGACTCACACAGACAAACAGAATTGGCACAAAACCACAGACAAAACAAGACTCTGTTAACATGCACAGTCACGCCGCCCCCACGAACCTCATCATTCAAAATCTGTTATTGACATAACTCAACACGTACAATCACACCTCACCAGACAAAACAGAGCAACATCAGATGACAAATAACTAAGACATCAAAATATTGACAAGAGGAAACATGTGAATCATGTTACTGAAGAGAGACAAATCCACTAATTTGATGTGTCAGAGAAAAAAACCCTTAAAAGGTACTTAGTAGAATCACACAAATTATTCAAATCCCCTCTTTTTGATCGTCTAATCCGAGCTTATTTCACAATTATCAACTCCCACCAAGCCACCAATGAACTGCCAAGCTGCTTGTGTATGCAGTGTGCACAGCAGACAAAGGTATTACCCATGCTCACGATACACAAAGATGTGTCTCCTGTACGCCACCACAAGTCAGACGGCCGAGGATCTTCAGAGTCTGACCCCTGCATTCCTCACTCCGCTGTGATTAAGCCACCCTACTCCCTCTCGCCTGCCCCTTGACCCCGAGCATATGTCCAAACAACCTCCTTAATCCT
Source organism: Acanthurus reversus (assembly GCA_029823135.1). Classification (NCBI taxonomy): domain Eukaryota; kingdom Metazoa; phylum Chordata; class Actinopteri; order Acanthuriformes; family Acanthuridae; genus Acanthurus; species Acanthurus reversus. The sequence continues at coordinate 18,015,445 of JAPXVT010000004.1, read as the reverse complement.
CAGAAAGTAAAACCACAGAGGTCAGTCATTTTGCAAAGCAGAGTCAAATCCATCCCGACAAGCAAACAACAGGAGTCAGTTCTAGACTTACTCAAAATGAGGTCTGGAGAAGAAATTCATGAGTAGAGTTGCCAAGTGAGTAAAACTTGTAACTCTTCTTCAACAAAAGAGCTGGAACATGACTCCTACGCTTCTCCCTCAGTCTGCTGCTTAAGTGCTTGCCTTTCAGTCAAACTATGACTGGAGGATCTGAATACCAGACATGCATGATAAAAGCACCCCCTCCACCTCCCCCTCTCCAAAAGCTCCTGTATGTATGCCTTAAGACCCCCCTTCTCACACAAACACACTGATTGAACCTGCATCCGGCCTTGAGCTGCCTCGGCTCAGGCCTCCGTGCATGTCAGCTCCGCCGGGAGTTTTCCCGACAAATCCCTCTCGTAACATTCCTTCTGGCAAGGTGCAAGCAGGTTTTTCGAGACAGATGTTTCCCCTTTTTTCTTAATGCCGGCCATCGTTCTCTGTCACCCCTGTCATCATCCGGCCTCTCCTCTCACTATCCCTCCCCCTCATGGCCACACATCTATCTCCAGGAAAAAAAATCTCCTACCTTCACCACGGCTGCCAGGTAAGGATACGAGACAATCCCAGTCTCCGGCAAAACAAAGCTTGAAGAGGACAAGAGGCAGCGCAGGCACACGAGAGCGGACATGGCTTTCAACCAGCAGATAATGGTCAGGGTCAAATCAAGAGAGTTCCAATAAGTTGGCCCTGCTTTCTTTCTCTGCTGAGAAGGTGAGAGTGTTTGCACTCCACACAAGGGGGGGAACCTTGAGATCTCCAAATAAGGGCAGAGGAATGTAAACAAGTGGGGCGGGGCTTGGGGATGGAGGCGGGACGGAGGAACACAGTAACCCGACCTCTTGCCCCACATTAGGGGACTACCCCACTGGGAAGAGAAGGGAGGAAAAAAAAAGAGGGAAAGAAAGAAAGAGCGGGGGCGGCCCGCAGAGGATCAGAGAATGAAAACAACATTCCTTGCAGCTCCAGACTTTTTCACTCTGGAAAAAGACACTTTTTAATTAAAGCAATCCTCGCCTTCTGCTTGGAGCACTGGGCAATTTTCATGAAAAGCTGCTGTCAGATGTTTTCGTCTCTCACTCTTGTGTGTCATAAAACTGCATGCCTACAGTCTTCATGTGCAATATCAGCAAGAAACAGATGTGCAGTAAACTCAATTATGGGTTTGACAATTGTTTTAAAAACTGTTTTACCTATCGGGATTCCACTGACTTTAAGAAACCCATGACTGGTTAACCAGGAATGTTCTTAGCTTAGGAGAATCAGTCGAAACTTTTATATCAAGCCTTCACCATGTTGGTTGGTGTGGTATGGTCAGTCCCTGAATAATCCAGCAATTACAGTGCAGAGAGCGGCAAGATGAGAACTGTTCCTCAAGCTGCCATCGAATCGCAGGAGGAGGTCTGGTGGTGTTCGGCTGTGCAATTACGAAACCTTTCCGTCCCCTCTCAGTTACTAAAATCCTGCAACACTCGAATGCCAAAACGGTGAGTCGTAAGCATAATGATCATCATCCACATTTTCTTCCTCCCAAGTTTCTACATGTTTCTGTTAAGTAGACGACGGCCATCAGGGAATGTAGCTCTTTAAAATCCTGTGCACAATTTGTACAGGACATAATATCCATACACAAAGAGTAGACAGAAAAAAACATTATTTAAAACATTTTCATACGTTGTCCTCGTGGTCTCTTTCCATGCAAATAATTTTATTTATATTTATCACAATGGTGAATTAAATTTTTTGATGGTGCTTAATTAAAACATTAAAAAACTACATTTAAAAAATTCAAAATCAAGACTTTTTTCCCCAAAAAACATCTCAGTTACTCTGGGTATTCAACAGATTTGCCCCAGATGGTTTTCTCTCTTTTTGTAATTTTTCTTGTTAAATTCTTAAAATCAAGTGTCATTTTACATGAGCAACACAATTGCTGGAATGAGGTTTAAATTCCTTTTTTTCTTTTTTTTTTTTTTTTTTAGAGATTTTTCATCCAGCCAAAAGTTTTTCTGGAATTTTACTCATGCAATTATTTGATAAAAAAAGTGAAATCAAGAAAGGAAATTTGAACATGAAGCCACCAGCCATTTTTCATCAAATTCCTCCATTTTTGCCATTTTTCATTTCAACTCTGATGTCCAAAACATTAGATAACGTTCTTCCAACAGAACTTTTATCATGAACGTTACTAATTGATGGCTTTTGTAGGATTTTCTCATACGGGACGTTCCAAATGATTAATTTCCCTGACATTTAAAAAGACAGGAGAAGACATGACATTTCATTGCAAATTAAATAAATGTGTAATTTAAATGTGTACATTGATAAAAGAATAATAATTACTTTAACTTCATTACTTAACTAACTAGTATTTCTGGCTCAGACGTTGTGAAGACAGCAACATTTAATCTACTCGTCGACTAATGGCATTCGGCCCTGCTTACTGTTTATAAGCAGTCTTCCTCAGTTTTCTCCAGGCCTGATTAACTTCCTCGTTTACTCTCTCGTGTGCCATAAGCTTTGGAGCTTTACATTCTGTTCTATAATCTAAACAATAAATGTTAGGGTCCGATCAATATATCACTTTGCTGATATTTGCCTATCACAGATATATTTGTGTTGGCGTAAATGTTCTCGTAAATTAAAACTGTTTTTTTTTTTTTAAGGCCAGGAAAAATGCTTGGACTAGTGATATAAATGGTGCAATTTCATA
>JAPXVT010000004.1:17991003-18003735 GCA_029823135.1 Acanthurus reversus | reverse complement strand
CGAGTATGAGTGCCAATCTGATATCAGCGCAGAAAAAATATTAATTCCTCTAAAATAATAAAATAAGAAGATTAAAAAAAAAAACCCACTATAAAACAGCTGTGCAACAGCAACTTAAAAGCTAAAATCTTGGAAAATCTAATTCCTTCCACATCACCTTTCACTGGTCGGACCTTCTGCTGTAAAATGTTGCCAAATGTGGATATTCTGTTTGCTCTGTCGACTTTCTCCACTCTTCTTCGCTGCTCTTAAAAACAGTTGTTGGCAATGGCAGGGGACCACCTTGAGTACTGTTTTAGAGTGGCAAATAAGAATTGATTTTGGGTATTTCAGAGCTAGCTAAGCTAAATGGGTACCGTTTAGCAGCGAAGAAATCCAGTGGCATTGGATCGGTGCACAGACTGACATACTCACCGATGCTAGCATTTTTGGCGGTATCAGAGGTTTTTATTGATACTGGTATTGGTATCAGAACAAAAACTAAAAATTTTTCAAGGACCCCAGGCAGTCATATTAACATGGGCTCATATGTTCACATTGCCATCTAAATGTTTATCTCACATATGTGTGGGGTCAGGACGGCTCGGAGAAACTGTAACAAGAGCCATCAGTGAGAGCAATGATGATTCACAGAGATAAACAGGATTAGGAAGGATTGCCCCAGGTCACCACGGGGTCCCCTTCTCATTACAATAATCAACAATAGCAGACTTTTCATTGACAAATACAGACAAGCAGCATCAGGAGATGCAACAGTCTGTGTTGAATCAGCTGGGTCTGGGACATGGATGTTTGGTGGATGTGGGTCAACAAAGCACCACTCACACCCCACATGGACAGACGCACGCTGCTAGACAGAAGGGCGTGCTTGAGTTTTGGGTCTTACCGTTTCTGCGAAGGTGTCATCAGAGCTGAGACCTTATCATCATAGTATTTCCTCATCGCAAAGCGGTCCAACGCCTGATCAGCACTTTGAGGGAGACAGAGAGTCACATTAAACACTTTAGGTAATTATGCCTCCAGAGAGAGATTACACTCCGCTGCTCTATAATTGAACGGTGTTAACCCTAACTTAAATTAGGACAACACTCACACACACACAAACACACACAGGCATACACACACATGCATACACATGCATAATGGACAAGAGTGAAAGTAACCAGAGAGACAGGGGATTCCAGCAGAGAGGAAGAGAATGCCAGCCTTAAGTAAACACGGAGGGGGAGAGGAGGACAGAGAGAGGCCAGAGTGTGTGCACAGCTCTGCTGTTCAGACAGACCTAAAACCAACAGGCGCTGGAGCCTTTCACCAGAGCTCCGTTTCTCTCTCGCTGGCCCTCTCCCTCTGCCCCCTCCCATCCCCTGAATCTATTCCATTGTAAATCTGCCTCATTGTTTTCCTATCTCTTCCTCTACCTCTTTTTGCCCTCTGTCTTTCACATTCGCCTTATCGACCCAGTCTTCCTCAGCGGGACACAAACACGAGGGAAGCTACATCGCAGACCAGTGCGCGCTCATGTCACATTGACTGCTGTGTGCAGAGAGGATCCACATGGTGGCAAAACACCAGGCCGTCTTTAAATGTTTGCCGCGCTTCTTGACTTTAGGGCTCAGAAAAAGCACCAGTCGGGCTTAATTTGTATGGCTAACAATGGTTAGAAAATTCGGTTTTCTTCACGATGAATAGATTTCCTGAAACTGACACTGTGGCCAGAAGCTAGTACAGTAACTAACATTTTTCCAAGTTGATTCATGCAATTCAATACGGGGTGATTCATGGCTTAAATTGTGTGGTTTCCCTTAAATTTGAGAGAGGTGACTTTTGTTTGACTCACTATCTGAATCACTTTGACCCTAAATTAAATAAATCAGCTGCGGTTAGGCAGTGACATCGCTTGCGGTCGACTGAATGCGTCTTCATAGACTGTTGTGGGTTGTTGTAGATATCGTTTGCTGACAACAGAGACTGGGCGCCCTCATGTTATGATAAAGCCTGACTTCAGAGCAAACAATGACATTCAGAGTCACATAGTATTAAAAAAATGTGGCCCGTACCTGGCAGACACGTCGGTGAAATGCACAAAGGATGAAATTACTACTCCGATCCGGCCCTTGCCTCCCTGAAGAAGCAAGACAAAACAGCAGATGATTCACTGCACATGCAGCACTTTTACTCTGTTTTAAAATCCCCTAGTACTTATTTTTTAATCCTCTTACTATTATGCATAATGGAATCCTACATAAACACATTATTTTCTGCCAAAGTTAGAAAAGCATTGGATGTCTCACGTGACATATCTGTATTCATATTTTCTCTGTGCTCTGCTCACTGGTTTGAAGTGGGGATGGCTAATTTAGGAAAAGGTGGTGTCACATTTTTGCGTGCAGCCATCAGATTTAAAAACATGTAGATCAAAATGTGCTGACAGCTGGTGGGTTGTTTGGTAACTCTCAATCAAAGGCTAGGTTTTTGTGTTTAGAGTGCTGAAAGCTGGATAAATAATTCCAAAGATTTTTTATACTTTACTATGTGGCTCATGAATATTCAACATCATAGAACATTGGTGAAGATACTTACGAAGCCAAGTTTAAGGGTTGTAACAAAAAGAGAGTATTTTAGAACTGTGCAAAGACAAGGTAATTACCATGTAGCTACATCTGGAGTAATTATCAATGCAAAACTGAAGCACAGCTGCTACAACATGCTCACCCTGCAGTGAATCACCACAACATGAAGGGGGTCCGCATTGAGCCAGCTCTCCATGGCCTTACAGATGGTGCAGATCTTATCCAGAGGTGGCGCATGCATGTCCGGCCAGCCTGTGTCCAGGGTCTGAAAACACATTGCTCTGTGTAAACTACTCTCCACCAAGTACCACTCAATATTACAATGTTTGCTGTAGTTGGTTAGACACAGTCGATCAAAGAGGATACACAGAGAAATAAACTGTATTTGTTTGCGAACTTACCTTGGGGTTCATTTTGGAGAGATCATGTCTTTTCTCTGACAGGTTGATAACCTACAGGGAACATAAAACAAAGCCATTGACTTCAAGATCATTGCATTCCACTTTAGCACTGCTACTCACATTAGCATGTGAAAGACGAACTGTGCACTGTCAGATCAATACTCCCATGTCAATATCCCAGTAAAAGCCCATCAGGCCTGACATCAATACGGTTTGTACTTTGACACTTGACTTCAGCTCATGTCAAGGTGAGACAGCGAGCAGCACACGGACAGGCACTGACCAGGTAATTATCCGCATGCTTGGACTTGAGCATTCGCGTGACGTCCTTCAGGTTGTGGGAGTAGATCTCCTCTGAGCAGCCTCGGGGGAAGGACACAGCGATGATACGTTCTGTGATGTACGTCAGGTCGAGTTCGTATCCCTCCTCCATCCTGACTCTTAGGACTCTGTTCAAATGAAGGAAGCAGAGACACACTGAGGCACTTCAGTCACCTCACACCATTACCACTTAAAGCAGGTGACTTTGCTTAAGTCAATATTTGACAGCCAAAGTCCTCGGCTTTAGTCATTGTGTCCAGGTTTCCCGCAGATATCTTTAGAGAATGACCTCAATCCCAGATTGCAAGACAGAGGGTGTTGTGTTTGCACAGAAACGGTCAACATTGTACGTCACAATTACTGTACTGTAAAGCGAAACAGTATATCAAGAAAATGATTGCCACTTATCTCTGCTGCAAAAAGAGATACAGCGCAGCGGTGCCCAAACATTGAACACCAGCAATCTAGTTACCCACTGTCAGTCGTTTTGGAGCAACAATGACAAAGACAAAACAAACTTTCAAAGAACTCCGGCTGAAACCAGTTGCTGTAAATCCCTGAGTGATGGCGTGTTCCTGTGACTTCATGGCCATGCACTTCCTGCAGTGTGGGTCTGGGGAGAGCCTGTCTCCCCCCACCACACCCACAAACACATCCCTCATTCTCTTATCTACTCATCTCTGTATGCTCTGTGCTGGTTGTCAGCCGAGAATAGCAACGGGCTGCCCGTTATCACTACTTTTTCATGGAAGTGTTCGCTGACGATTTTATGGTTTTTAAAAGAAGCTGGGGGGAAGTTAACTGTTGTACCGTCAGAGCCAGTTCAGGAAAGTTAAATGTTTTTAAGTATAAACTGGATAGAATAAGATGAGGATTCGTTTCTTTATACCAGTGGAAAGGAATATGCTCCGTCTTTTAAATACAAAAGAATTAAAACCCCCTAAGGACTGTGGATATCTCAACGTTTTTTAATGTTTTACTTTTTTATTTAGTGACATTTTCATTTTGATTTATTTGTTGCGGAGAAAATTGTACTGTTTGTTTAAATGACTTCATTTAGTAGTATTTACTTCCTATATCTCATTAAAACTGATGATTGACGCCTGTCTTCATTTTGATAAAGGTTGGAGGACTGTGAAAAAAAGCCCAAAGGAGCAAAAACAACAATTATTCTAATTACTGAATAATCTGCCGATTATTTTCTCAATAACAAAATGTTTTGCCTTGTGTATGAGCAGGTTAGAAAATTTTAAAAAATGTCCATAACCATTTTCCAGAGGCCCAACATCACTTGCTCTTAATACTTTTATTTTCTGACCTTCCTTTCAAAACGTAAATATGTTCAGTTTACAATGATCTAAAATTTTAAAAATTGGGCAAATATTCATGTCATTTTTGGCCTTTACTCCCTGAAAACATACTTTTAGGATTAATTACTTAACTAGTTTCTATTTAATTAGCTGTTGATAGAATAATCAGTTATTCTACCAATTATTTCAACTCTGGCTTTATCAAAATCTGATATATTCTATCCTATAAATATACTCGAATTCTGTCAATAAAGCAAACCAAATCCAACATTCTGACTGAGACAAACAACTCTATGTCAAATATTTAAATGACTGATTTAGCCTTTTTATGTATAACATTTGTGGGAGATCAGGGATCACTGGAGTCTTATAAATGATTCACATTTCACAGAAGCACAACCACACACTCTATACAACAGACATACATTCCTAGAGCTGCAGAAGTTTCCACCGTCCTTCTTAAATGACTCCAACTGTTTGTTGTGATTAAAACGATCCAGTCAAGAATGTGTCCATCAACGGTGGTCCTCAGTGACTGTGGGCTAACACTTTGAAGGGGGCCAGAGAGGGAGCCATAAACCAGGGACAGTGCAGCCACAGCTTAAATCAACCCTCAGAGCGGAATGAAAGAGGCCATGTGTATGAAGAGGTCATCACTCGGGGAAACAGGGCTGGGTGTTCTGTGACTGTGTGTGTATTGGTGGAGGTGGTGGGAGCGGGGGGGAAAGGTCCTCGGGTATTGTTAGAACTAATGGCGGGGTTAGTCTATTTCCCCTGAGACTCTGAGGAAAAACTGTTGACTAATGGGAAATTAATGAACAGGTCGACCACAACTTTGGCTCTGTGTATCTTCAGGGCAGAGGCATGGGAAGAAGGCTCAGTAATGTTTTGGAGATGGGACGAGTATTTAACCAACACTTAACCTCCATGTGACCCATGAGTGAGAAAACATGCTACTTATTTAATTTGGTGCTTCAATCATCAGTATAAAGATCTGTTTCAAAGGAATTTTTGATGGAAAGTTTGAAACTTGAGGCAACACTTTTGTGCCGAATTTGATTTAAGATTGATATCACCCTCATGTCTGTGTGGTAAAAATCAAGCTAATGTTACTGCTAGGAGCTAATTAGCTTGGTTTTCCATAGGTAATCAGATCGCCTACAAGCACATCTAAAGCTCACTAATTAGCACGTTATGTCATGACATTTGACATTTATCAAATATAAAACCAAAGCACAAGAAAAAACACATTGTGGTGTTTTACATCGAGTAAAACAAAACGTTTGTATTGCTGGTAGACTGAGTTTGTTTCTAGTCTTTAGTTTCGAGTATATATGCTACGCTAAGCCAACCAGCTGCTGGCATTAGCTTAATAATTAAGGAACAGACAGGAGAGAGACAACAAATTGCACTGCATTGACATGTTGTGAAAGCACCAACAATAGTCCACACAGTATTGCAGCAATATCTATCACTTGGTCAAATATATTGTAAGATTTGATTTTGTTCATAATGCCTGGCCCAGTTTACAGCCCTGCTTTTTATGGTATTCTTACTTTCACTTGTTTTCCAATATTATATTTTCAAACAAGGAAGGAGGTTTCCTTTCTTGTTTGAAAATATAATATTGTCTTTGCATTTTATTTTGATCACATGCAATTTGTTTAAGAAAGGTGTATCTCAAATGTGGCTTGGAACATGTAGCCCATATTTTACAATATACAGATATATACAGATACACTATATATATATATATATATATATATATATATATATATATATATATAGTGTATCTGTATATATCTGTATATTGTAAAATATGGGCTACATGTTCCAAGCCACATTTGAGATACACCTTTCTTAAACAAATTGCATGTGATCAAAATAAAATGCAAAGACAATATTATATTTTCAAACAAGAAAGGAAACCTCCTTCCTTGTTTGAAAATATAATATTGGAAAACAAGTGAAAGTAAGAATACCATAAAAAGCAGGGCTGTAAACTGGGCCAGGCATTATGAACAAAATCAAATCTTACAATATATTTGACCAAGTGATAGATATTGCTGCAATACTGTGTGGACTATTGTTGGTGCTTTCACAACATGTCAATGCAGTGCAATTTGTTGTCTCTCTCCTGTCTGTTCCTTAATTATTAAGCTAATGCCAGCAGCTGGTTGGCTTAGCGTAGCATATATACTCGAAACTAAAGACTAGAAACAAACTCAGTCTACCAGCAATACAAACGTTTTGTTTTACTCGATGTAAAACACCACAATGTGTTTTTTCTTGTGCTTTGGTTTTATATTTGATAAATGTCAAATGTCATGACATAACGTGCTAATTAGTGAGCTTTAGATGTGCTTGTAGGCGATCTGATTACCTATGGAAAACCAAGCTAATTAGCTCCTAGCAGTAACATTAGCTTGATTTTTACCACACAGACATGAGGGTGATATCAATCTTAAATCAAATTCGGCACAAAAGTGTTGCCTCAAGTTTCAAACTTTCCATCAAAAATTCCTTTGAAACAGATCTTTATACTGATGATTGAAGCACCAAATTAAATAAGTAGCATGTTTTCTCACTCATGGGTCACATGGAGGTTAAGTGTTGGTTAAATACTCGTCCCATCTCCAAAACATTACTGAGCCTTCTTCCCATGCCTCTGCCCTGAAGATACACAGAGCCAAAGTTGTGGTCGACCTGTTCATTAATTTCCCATTAGTCAACAGTTTTTCCTCAGAGTCTCAGGGGAAATAGACTAACCCCGCCATTAGTTCTAACAATACCCGAGGACCTTTCCCCCCCGCTCCCACCACCTCCACCAATACACACACAGTCACAGAACACCCAGCCCTGTTTCCCCGAGTGATGACCTCTTCATACACATGGCCTCTTTCATTCCGCTCTGAGGGTTGATTTAAGCTGTGGCTGCACTGTCCCTGGTTTATGGCTCCCTCTCTGGCCCCCTTCAAAGTGTTAGCCCACAGTCACTGAGGACCACCGTTGATGGACACATTCTTGACTGGATCGTTTTAATCACAACAAACAGTTGGAGTCATTTAAGAAGGACGGTGGAAACTTCTGCAGCTCTAGGAATGTATGTCTGTTGTATAGAGTGTGTGGTTGTGCTTCTGTGAAATGTGAATCATTTATAAGACTCCAGTGATCCCTGATCTCCCACAAATGTTATACATAAAAAGGCTAAATCAGTCATTTAAATATTTGACATAGAGTTGTTTGTCTCAGTCAGAATGTTGGATTTGGTTTGCTTTATTGACAGAATTCGAGTATATTTATAGGATAGAATATATCAGATTTTGATAAAGCCAGAGTTGAAATAATTGGTAGAATAACTGATTATTCTATCAACAGCTAATTAAATAGAAACTAGTTAAGTAATTAATCCTAAAAGTATGTTTTCAGGGAGTAAAGGCCAAAAATGACATGAATATTTGCCCAATTTTTAAAATTTTAGATCATTGTAAACTGAACATATTTACGTTTTGAAAGGAAGGTCAGAAAATAAAAGTATTAAGAGCAAGTGATGTTGGGCCTCTGGAAAATGGTTATGGACATTTTTTAAAATTTTCTAACCTGCTCATACACAAGGCAAAACATTTTGTTATTGAGAAAATAATCGGCAGATTATTCAGTAATTAGAATAATTGTTGTTTTTGCTCCTTTGGGCTTTTTTTCACAGTCCTCCAACCTTTATCAAAATGAAGACAGGCGTCAATCATCAGTTTTAATGAGATATAGGAAGTAAATACTACTAAATGAAGTCATTTAAACAAACAGTACAATTTTCTCCGCAACAAATAAATCAAAATGAAAATGTCACTAAATAAAAAAGTAAAACATTAAAAAACGTTGAGATATCCACAGTCCTTAGGGGGTTTTAATTCTTTTGTATTTAAAAGACGGAGCATATTCCTTTCCACTGGTATAAAGAAACGAATCCTCATCTTATTCTATCCAGTTTATACTTAAAAACATTTAACTTTCCTGAACTGGCTCTGACGGTACAACAGTTAACTTCCCCCCAGCTTCTTTTAAAAACCATAAAATCGTCAGCGAACACTTCCATGAAAAAGTAGTGATAACGGGCAGCCCGTTGCTATTCTCGGCTGACAACCAGCACAGAGCATACAGAGATGAGTAGATAAGAGAATGAGGGATGTGTTTGTGGGTGTGGTGGGGGGAGACAGGCTCTCCCCAGACCCACACTGCAGGAAGTGCATGGCCATGAAGTCACAGGAACACGCCATCACTCAGGGATTTACAGCAACTGGTTTCAGCCGGAGTTCTTTGAAAGTTTGTTTTGTCTTTGTCATTGTTGCTCCAAAACGACTGACAGTGGGTAACTAGATTGCTGGTGTTCAATGTTTGGGCACCGCTGCGCTGTATCTCTTTTTGCAGCAGAGATAAGTGGCAATCATTTTCTTGATATACTGTTTCGCTTTACAGTACAGTAATTGTGACGTACAATGTTGACCGTTTCTGTGCAAACACAACACCCTCTGTCTTGCAATCTGGGATTGAGGTCATTCTCTAAAGATATCTGCGGGAAACCTGGACACAATGACTAAAGCCGAGGACTTTGGCTGTCAAATATTGACTTAAGCAAAGTCACCTGCTTTAAGTGGTAATGGTGTGAGGTGACTGAAGTGCCTCAGTGTGTCTCTGCTTCCTTCATTTGAACAGAGTCCTAAGAGTCAGGATGGAGGAGGGATACGAACTCGACCTGACGTACATCACAGAACGTATCATCGCTGTGTCCTTCCCCCGAGGCTGCTCAGAGGAGATCTACTCCCACAACCTGAAGGACGTCACGCGAATGCTCAAGTCCAAGCATGCGGATAATTACCTGGTCAGTGCCTGTCCGTGTGCTGCTCGCTGTCTCACCTTGACATGAGCTGAAGTCAAGTGTCAAAGTACAAACCGTATTGATGTCAGGCCTGATGGGCTTTTACTGGGATATTGACATGGGAGTATTGATCTGACAGTGCACAGTTCGTCTTTCACATGCTAATGTGAGTAGCAGTGCTAAAGTGGAATGCAATGATCTTGAAGTCAATGGCTTTGTTTTATGTTCCCTGTAGGTTATCAACCTGTCAGAGAAAAGACATGATCTCTCCAAAATGAACCCCAAGGTAAGTTCGCAAACAAATACAGTTTATTTCTCTGTGTATCCTCTTTGATCGACTGTGTCTAACCAACTACAGCAAACATTGTAATATTGAGTGGTACTTGGTGGAGAGTAGTTTACACAGAGCAATGTGTTTTCAGACCCTGGACACAGGCTGGCCGGACATGCATGCGCCACCTCTGGATAAGATCTGCACCATCTGTAAGGCCATGGAGAGCTGGCTCAATGCGGACCCCCTTCATGTTGTGGTGATTCACTGCAGGGTGAGCATGTTGTAGCAGCTGTGCTTCAGTTTTGCATTGATAATTACTCCAGATGTAGCTACATGGTAATTACCTTGTCTTTGCACAGTTCTAAAATACTCTCTTTTTGTTACAACCCTTAAACTTGGCTTCGTAAGTATCTTCACCAATGTTCTATGATGTTGAATATTCATGAGCCACATAGTAAAGTATAAAAAATCTTTGGAATTATTTATCCAGCTTTCAGCACTCTAAACACAAAAACCTAGCCTTTGATTGAGAGTTACCAAACAACCCACCAGCTGTCAGCACATTTTGATCTACATGTTTTTAAATCTGATGGCTGCACGCAAAAATGTGACACCACCTTTTCCTAAATTAGCCATCCCCACTTCAAACCAGTGAGCAGAGCACAGAGAAAATATGAATACAGATATGTCACGTGAGACATCCAATGCTTTTCTAACTTTGGCAGAAAATAATGTGTTTATGTAGGATTCCATTATGCATAATAGTAAGAGGATTAAAAAATAAGTACTAGGGGATTTTAAAACAGAGTAAAAGTGCTGCATGTGCAGTGAATCATCTGCTGTTTTGTCTTGCTTCTTCAGGGAGGCAAGGGCCGGATCGGAGTAGTAATTTCATCCTTTGTGCATTTCACCGACGTGTCTGCCAGGTACGGGCCACATTTTTTTAATACTATGTGACTCTGAATGTCATTGTTTGCTCTGAAGTCAGGCTTTATCATAACATGAGGGCGCCCAGTCTCTGTTGTCAGCAAACGATATCTACAACAACCCACAACAGTCTATGAAGACGCATTCAGTCGACCGCAAGCGATGTCACTGCCTAACCGCAGCTGATTTATTTAATTTAGGGTCAAAGTGATTCAGATAGTGAGTCAAACAAAAGTCACCTCTCTCAAATTTAAGGGAAACCACACAATTTAAGCCATGAATCACCCCGTATTGAATTGCATGAATCAACTTGGAAAAATGTTAGTTACTGTACTAGCTTCTGGCCACAGTGTCAGTTTCAGGAAATCTATTCATCGTGAAGAAAACCGAATTTTCTAACCATTGTTAGCCATACAAATTAAGCCCGACTGGTGCTTTTTCTGAGCCCTAAAGTCAAGAAGCGCGGCAAACATTTAAAGACGGCCTGGTGTTTTGCCACCATGTGGATCCTCTCTGCACACAGCAGTCAATGTGACATGAGCGCGCACTGGTCTGCGATGTAGCTTCCCTCGTGTTTGTGTCCCGCTGAGGAAGACTGGGTCGATAAGGCGAATGTGAAAGACAGAGGGCAAAAAGAGGTAGAGGAAGAGATAGGAAAACAATGAGGCAGATTTACAATGGAATAGATTCAGGGGATGGGAGGGGGCAGAGGGAGAGGGCCAGCGAGAGAGAAACGGAGCTCTGGTGAAAGGCTCCAGCGCCTGTTGGTTTTAGGTCTGTCTGAACAGCAGAGCTGTGCACACACTCTGGCCTCTCTCTGTCCTCCTCTCCCCCTCCGTGTTTACTTAAGGCTGGCATTCTCTTCCTCTCTGCTGGAATCCCCTGTCTCTCTGGTTACTTTCACTCTTGTCCATTATGCATGTGTATGCATGTGTGTGTATGCCTGTGTGTGTTTGTGTGTGTGTGAGTGTTGTCCTAATTTAAGTTAGGGTTAACACCGTTCAATTATAGAGCAGCGGAGTGTAATCTCTCTCTGGAGGCATAATTACCTAAAGTGTTTAATGTGACTCTCTGTCTCCCTCAAAGTGCTGATCAGGCGTTGGACCGCTTTGCGATGAGGAAATACTATGATGATAAGGTCTCAGCTCTGATGACACCTTCGCAGAAACGGTAAGACCCAAAACTCAAGCACGCCCTTCTGTCTAGCAGCGTGCGTCTGTCCATGTGGGGTGTGAGTGGTGCTTTGTTGACCCACATCCACCAAACATCCATGTCCCAGACCCAGCTGATTCAACACAGACTGTTGCATCTCCTGATGCTGCTTGTCTGTATTTGTCAATGAAAAGTCTGCTATTGTTGATTATTGTAATGAGAAGGGGACCCCGTGGTGACCTGGGGCAATCCTTCCTAATCCTGTTTATCTCTGTGAATCATCATTGCTCTCACTGATGGCTCTTGTTACAGTTTCTCCGAGCCGTCCTGACCCCACACATATGTGAGATAAACATTTAGATGGCAATGTGAACATATGAGCCCATGTTAATATGACTGCCTGGGGTCCTTGAAAAATTTTTAGTTTTTGTTCTGATACCAATACCAGTATCAATAAAAACCTCTGATACCGCCAAAAATGCTAGCATCGGTGAGTATGTCAGTCTGTGCACCGATCCAATGCCACTGGATTTCTTCGCTGCTAAACGGTACCCATTTAGCTTAGCTAGCTCTGAAATACCCAAAATCAATTCTTATTTGCCACTCTAAAACAGTACTCAAGGTGGTCCCCTGCCATTGCCAACAACTGTTTTTAAGAGCAGCGAAGAAGAGTGGAGAAAGTCGACAGAGCAAACAGAATATCCACATTTGGCAACATTTTACAGCAGAAGGTCCGACCAGTGAAAGGTGATGTGGAAGGAATTAGATTTTCCAAGATTTTAGCTTTTAAGTTGCTGTTGCACAGCTGTTTTATAGTGGGTTTTTTTTTTTAATCTTCTTATTTTATTATTTTAGAGGAATTAATATTTTTTCTGCGCTGATATCAGATTGGCACTCATACTCG
>JAPXVT010000004.1:17910610-17922464 GCA_029823135.1 Acanthurus reversus | reverse complement strand
TTGCTCAGCAAAACATGTAAATTCTTTATTCACCACAGAGCTTTTTTTTTTCTGCAATAATCTTAAAGCCAATGGAAAAATACCATTGGTTTTTTGTCGGGAATGCAGAACGGGGTGATGCTAACTTCCAGGTTAGCCTACAAAAATATGTCATTCCTGCGGCTCTTTTTTGGTTTGTGAGCCAATAAACCAGTGCTGTAAAGGCTAGAGCAGCTGTGCAAGGAAAAACAGAAAAACTCCACCAAAAATGTTTATTCTCATTAACTTTTTTGTCATTGGTTTCACGTTCAGTGCGGATATTCTGGTTCGGACTTTGAGTTGCCCCGATCCAGAGACACTTAATATCAGAAAGCGAGACGTCGCACTGATGGTTCATTCCCTGCATCAGTGTCACATGGTTTTTTCGCCGCTGCCTCGCCCTTTTAGGAGACTGGGCGCAGTCTTTAGTCCATTCATTTTTACTGGAGAAATGAAAATGATTACAGATTATGACCAATTCTCTCGCTTTGTCATCACCAATATACATATTGAACCCATTTTTCACAAGACACATATCTTTTGAACATTCTGACATAAAACGGCAATTTTCAGACACACACATCATGAGAAAATTAACTTTGTTCAAGACCTGTTACTGTCTCAGCAACACATTCTCACGAGATTTGGGAACCAGCGTTTCCCACCTTGCTTTGCAGTGGACATAAACAAACATTGAGTGAACCATAAGAAAAGTTTAAACTAACATTAAATAAATAACTTGAGACACAAAATCCATCTTTTTTAATCCATTCACACGATGTTATAACACTTTCAAACGAGGCGGAGGAATAGTGGTCCCTAACTGTCTCCATGGGAGATGTGACTCCGCCCACGTAGGAGACAGGAAGTGTATATATAATTTCACACCACTGGTACAGCGTAGAGTGAATGATCTTGCGTCAATATTGACTGTCTTTGGTTATGTTAAACCTTGAAGAAGAATTAAAAAATAAAGAAAGGGCTACATTCTTTATTTTTTACCTGACCCAAAAAATGCTTCAAAAATGCCAAACTAACAAAGAACTGATGCTAATTGTAGTAAAATCCTCTTTTATCGTACTCCTCCGCGTGGTGCTGAGCTCCTTTGTTGTCAAGAAACTATTATAACACATCAGTGAGCCACAATGCTGCAGTGGGTGACATGTTGATTACAACGAACATGTGCATGGATTTTTCCATTCAACACACACACACACACACACACTCATCCTGCTGCTGGAAATACTCACAAATGCACCAGAAACAATTTCATTCATGACAGAAAAAAATAGGTTCTAACAAATGAACTATTTACACTCATTAAAGTCATGTTAGCTAAAACAACATTGCTTTTTTGGGGGAAATTTTTAGTCTTTATAAAAATAAAGCAATGCATTTGTGACCTGTTTTTTAAAGCTTATGTCCAAGGGAAGTAGGAAAGTATCAGAAGCGCTCAAAGTGCCTATGAAACAATACGGAATGTAAAAATGAAGAAATGAAAAATAGGGTTATTGCAAGTTTTGCCAACAGTTTCAATGAAAGGAGGAAGCTCTGTCATTGCAGAGGTGATTTGATGTCTTATCGGTGCTGGACGGTATGTCATCAGTATCGTTAATTGACTCATTTTACATGATCATGTCACATGGGGTCTTACACTCATCTGGCCAAATGGATGACAAAAAGTAATAGAATAAGTTATTAGAATTATGTTTGACACGTGAATAGTTTGGATGTGAATGCGTAACAGTGGAACACAAGGCATTTATTTAGGTTCAAGTTACTATAAACATATTTTTCAAAGGATGTTGATGTTTTAAAAAGAAAAAATCTTATTAATGTTACAATATCAAACTCAAGTGTTTAGCTTATCTCTATGCAGTGTGTAAAGAAAGGCAATTATCAGCTAAGTGTGTCCTTTTAATACTTCTTTGTGTCAAAACATTTTGGTTTTTACAAGAGCACATGTAATATAAACAGACTTAGATCTGAGGCGTCCTGACATTAGCAGTCCAAATCTTTTGTCTCCTACAATGCAGAGAGTGCACCATGTAAGAGCTTTGTTACCTTCAGTGGTTTTCTAATGGAGCAAGCAAACATGATGACAGACTGCTGTTTTAGTCAATGATCAAAAACAGTACACAAGTCAGTTTATTCAGTTACAAATGGGTGAGAAGTAATGTTTAACCTGAGTAAACACATCAAGGTTACGCTCATGTTTCATGCTCCCATTTGACATTGTTTTAATGTCGTAACAGTGTGTTGACAAGCTCTGCTCAATGTGTGTGTTTGATGCTGCTTTTAATTTAGAGTGCATGTGATGAGTCTACTGTTTTTAGTTGCTCACTGATTGATATCTGTTAATCTCTTTCATTCTCCTCTAGTGCTGGGGAAGTACAGCGTCCATCTGAATATAGGTAGGATCATCTGCTGTTTCTGCTCTCCTTAGGTCTTGTATTTGAGCTGGAAGATAATCTAATCAATAATTGACTAGTCCTGCTTCAATATTGTTCCCCTATCATTTTTATCAGCTTCACATTCTTTCAAAGTGTGAGTTGATGGTTTATCTTGCTGCACTATCTTGATGATGTTTTAGAAAATGTGCTGCATGCAGACAACCTGCCGTATTTCATTAGGCGTATACAAGCCCTGCGGAGACACATAATGAAGTTCTAGATTTAATTATGTCTCGCTTTTCACTTATTTATCTCCTTTGTGTTAAAGAGGGTGAGCCTCTTCATTGCTGAACTGTGAATCTCCCATTCCTTCCTTCATTTTTCAACTGTGTTTATCAATCTCTTTATTCTCCCCACACGAATCCCCCTGTGGGCAGCAAGAGCCGATCACAGAGCGGTCTCTTTTTATCCTCTTTGTCATCTTCACTATATCCTATTCATAGATAACTCTTCATTCAGACCGTCTTTGGCCTAAATTTGATATTTGTGTGCAAGGCAATTCCTCAATAAAATAAGCGCAGGGAAATCTCAACAATAAGAAAAATTTATTTGACCTAAGATAACTGGCATTGTGGATTTTGGTTTAGGGATATTTTCCAGTACAGTTTGATGATAATGTTATAAAATGCTTTAAAATATCTGCCTCATATGATTTTTTTTACACACTTTAAATTTACTTTCATTTGCAGAGTTTATCTACTGTGAATACATTTAAGTTTTATGTTAGATGATGCAGTATGTGGTAATCTATGGAAGTAAAGAAATGCCAAAATAACTTGACGTTTAAACTTAATTTTATAACTTCTTTTCAAATTTAACCACTGCTGTATGCTTACTGTATCCTGTTGAAACTGTAATACCTCTAAATTTGTTGAATTAAAATCTTTTTTAAAAGAAACAATAGTAATAATAATAATAATTAAAAATCATGCTGCTTTTAGGCACCAGAATTAAAAATGAAAAATTTAAGCTTTGACATGTGAGCTATCAAGGATTGTAAATGAACCTGATGAAATCAACAAGACAACCGGAATTCTACTGGGATACTTCCTGAAGGTGTATTCAGACAGAGAGCGATGAACATGATGAATGCCACAAGATTACATATAAAGTTAATGTAAGACAATTAAACCCGATTTTACTTTGGATGATGCAAATCTCGCAATAAAGCCGATGTGAATCATGCAGTGTGGCGCCCATCACCTCCATTGCCCGAAGCTGAAAATATTGAACTTTTCAGCCGACGTTGCGTGATGCTTTGTCGTGACAGCACGTCAGTGTTGAGATTCCTCCGATGTCACTGATATCCTGACGACACAAATGTTGACGGAATTTGCCGAACAGACATTGAATCATTGAATCAACTATTGCTGTGTGTGAATACCACAAAGCTCTTACAACATGACTTTATACACCACTGGATTAAGTTATGGACACAGACATGATGTCGCTAAGTTTTTAAACCTTTTTGGGACTTCCACAACTGACACAATGCAGAGATGATGATTATATCAGCTTTAGTTAATGATGGAAGATTGCAAGCACCCCTTCCTCCTGACGCTGCTAGCTAACGCTAACTGTGACTGACAAAGAGCTGTACGACATAACTTAGCAGACTCTGGATGGTTTTATTAACCATACGCAACATTTAGTTTTCCAACCTATCAAACTTCCCCACCTGATAGTGCAGTAAACGTGGTTGTATCGGCCATAATTAATGACAGAAAGTGGTCAGTCACCTCTTTTCTGAACGAGCTAATATAAGCGTACAGTGTACAACAGGCGAATGACACAACTAAAGCGATGATCCAAAATATGATCCAATTATGATCGAGCGACATGATATTAGCCTTTCTTGAGATAAACTGTGCTTCATCGCTTTCCGTCTGAACGCAGCTTGAGAGTCACATAATCCAAGACAGAAGTTTAAGTTAGTAAATTCAGACACAGGTATTTTCTGAATATGAAAAACCAAAACCTTTTTTTTAAAATGGCACTACCTAAAAATTCATAAAACAAAACACATACATTTAAATTGTTGTTAATTAAATGCTATTAAATGAGATATCTTTGTGATAAACATCTAGTAATGTGCAAAATTTTAAATTACTTAAAAAATATCAATGACAATGTCCTTTATTTGCTTCCATATACCCTTTATTTTCAACATGAAATTTTCCAGCAAGCCATTGTCTCTTCTTTGTATGTTAATATTATGTTACCACTGAAATGTTGAAGTAATCACAAGATTATTGAACAGAACAATTTGATTTATTTATTCAAAACATGTGTGTTGTTCTTTTTGGAAATAGTCTTAACCTGCGAAAAGCTGAAAAGAGGACGTTCATTTCCCCCAGCCTTTATGTACATGTGCAGAGCCCTTTTTACAGATTGTTTGTGTCTCCTGCTTTGTCTGCAGATAGCTCAGGTACGCTGAATAAGAACTTCTCCATTGCCTTCTCCATCATCGGCATGTTTTCCTCCCACGCAGTCAGCAACTTGAGCATCTTCTTCTGTGCTGAGATCACACCCACTGTGATCAGGTAAGCCCTCTGAATCACCGGGACTGAACCGCTAGAGGAAGACGACGAAATGTGAACAATGTGCTTTGTCTCTTGAGAGGAGTGAAGCAGCTGTGCTAACATAAAGCAAATGCTTTGTTGTTACACATCTCGTTGTTTAGTCCACAGTCTGGTTATATTTGCCTTGGTGTGTACGCTAAAATTATTAATGGCATTGATTTACAAGCAATGAGAAAAAATTGTTATGCCAGCATTGTGCTGACAGCCCTGGCAGAAATTCGAAGGGCTCTTTCATTCCTGTTTTATTGTCCTGATTAGTTTATAATTCAGTTAATACTGTTGGTTTCCATCACATCACATGTTTCTTCAGATCGATTAGCTGCTTTGACTCCGGTTAAAGGAGGGTATGAAATTAACTGCTGCAAAACGACAGACTCTTGCTGTTCAGTGTCAGATGTAATCCACATGTTGTAAAAATCAGCCATACCCTCTGAGAATATATGACACAGCACTAAATGTTCATCATCCAAGTTATGTAAAGGAGGTTGTTCTGCCAAAAGTATTGCAAGGGCGACCTCTGGTGGTGATTCAAGAGAGTTACAGGAGGGAAATGGCACTGCATGTTGGGAGGGTGTTTGGTGGTACTGCAGCACTCTCTGCTGCTGTTTGATAAAACGACAGAGAATGGTCAACAATGATAAATCAACAAAAGCTCAGAAAAAACAAGGGATCCCTCACTGTAAATGATTTAGCTGACAGTTCTTCAGGACAACATATAGTTGCAGTAATTTGTCTTTCCCTTTGGCTTGTTTACAGGAGGTATGTGGTTTCTAGGAATGTGCGATCGTAAAGCCTAAGTCATATCCTGTGATACTAATGTTTATCTCGTCATAGGGGTGGTGGTCTGGGCCTGGTCCTGGCCAGCGCTGGTTTTGGCATGCTAACTGCCCCAATTATGGAGCTCCACAATCAGAAGGGCTATTTCCTTCACCACATCATCTTTGCCTGCTGCACTCTTATCTGCATCATCTGCATTCTTCTGCTGCCTGAGACTCGCTACCAGCCCCTCCCCGAGACCCTGGCTGACGGTGAGAGCTACACTCGTCAACCTCTCCTTCCGCCGAGGAAACCTGGAGAACAGCGCCTCTTGCTTCCCCAGTCTGACAGCAGCAGGGACTACACTAGGGTGCATGACACGCCACTCCACGAAGCAGCCACCATCGTTGCGTCCACCATGGATTCCACCGCCTCTTCGGCTGTTGATTTGACTGCTCCATCCGTCGGGGATATGTCCGCTCCCGCTGGCAAGCCGGAGCCAAAAGACCCCAACGGTCACTCAGTTTCGTCTCCATCCTCCACGCCGATCACAGCCCTGGATAAAGATGGCATCCTACATGCCAGTAAAGAACACCTGCTGTCTTCCACTCCTTTACATAAAGCCCCATGTGTCACAGACCCACTTTTGTCTGATGCCGAAGAACCTCCAGATGTAGCCCCAGAGTCTGTTGAGCCACTAATGGATTCTGCCATCCCTGAAATGAATGACGTAGGTCCCTCCCCTACAAAAGAGTCAGCTGCTTCCCTTGCCCCTTCAGTGGAATCTCCTCCTTCCTCTGTCCCTCAGACTGTGCCTGCCTCTCTATTGATTTGCACCACACCCATCATCGAGCCCCCACCTAGCTCCACATTAGAAACCCCTGAACCGCTGGCCAATGACATCGACAGTATCACCCCAAAGTTCGGCCTGCCTTTCCTAGAGGACGCTCATACTCCTTCAGTAGACTCCCCTTCTCCATCTACGCATGACAGTCCCCCTCCATCCCCTACTCCCTCTGCTGTTCCAGTGGCAGACTGCAACATTTCCACTGACCCTCCACCCTCCATTAGCACACACTCTGACATTCCCATCCAATTAGAAATAGAAGAATCCACATCTACTCCTTCCACTAGAGACTCCCCCATACCTCCTGTCATAGACTCCCAACTGCCACAGTTAGACTCTGAATCTCTCTGTCTGAATGAAATATCTTCCCGCCCCCCTAGCCCCCCTAGCCCCCCTAGTCCGCCTATTCCGGTCGCTGTTTTCCCTTCACCCACTGACTCAGGCCATTTGCCCTCAGCGGACTCTTCCACTCCCCCTGTGGCAGAGACTGTCAACACCACTGCACCAATTCCTACCATTCTCCCTGTCACAGACATTGTGCAAACTTCCACTCCAGAATTAACCACTTTGACTGTCACAGACACTGTTCAGCCGGGGCAGGATTCAGTTGCTTCTGTTGCCACAGATTCAGTACCAACTTTAGCCGTGGATTCAGGCTCTACAGAAGCAACTCCCCTCTCTCTAATGGACTGCACTGTCTCCTCCCCCATAGACTCTGGTGTCCTTTCCATCAGGGACAGTGCCAGCACGGAAAACAACACTGTCAATGGCGTGACGTCATCATGATCTAGTGTTGCAGCCAGTAAAGGAAGCTTTGCGGTTGCCGAGGAAGCAGCCCACGCCACATGAATAACAGAGAAGGGGGGCTGAAAACTGTTCTGCTCAGACTTCGGGCGCTCAATGACGACTGTCCCAACCTGGAGTTGAGTACACGTCTTAAAGGAGCTGCTGTACATTTCTCAATGTCCCCCCTCCAGCATTTAGCCAATAAAAGAGACCACCCAAGTAAGAAAGTGCCAGAGGCTGGTTTGTGACAATGTGACAGTATCTCTTGCTCTTTTTGAATGTCACTGGAAATCACCAGCCCATATCTACTTTAATGTAAATGAATGGGAAATCACTGTCTGTCATTTTAAAGAGACTTGCAACAGTACCCACAATCAAGGAGAAGACTAGGGGAAAATGCAATGATGCTAAAAACAAACAAACAAACAAAAAAAAAATCACCGGTACTTTTGCTCAAATTAAGTGTATGTCTAAAATATTTGTATAAAATATGTCGCCTTACCTGTATGGATTTAAAAAAAAAAAACCTGAATGTTACAAAGTATTTTTTCAGAGGTCAACAGTCCAAATTGGAGTGATTTTTTTTTTTCCAAAAACAACGCCAAAAACTACTCTGACCAAAATCAAATGTAGACATAGTGCCAAAAAATAGTAGAAATTAAGTATTTGCCTACTTTGGAAAATCTGTTTAGTGCAGTTCCTGCCACGGACTGTATGTAGATTAATGTGAATCAGACAAGCCCCTTTCCAGAAATACAAAGGATGAAATACATTGTGAATGAAACAAAGGCAAGACTGAAATGCTATATCAGCTTTTGATAAATTAGAATTTAGAGACTGAAATTATTATGTTATTACAGAGAAGAATGACCCATAGTTTGTTGGTCAGAAGAAACTTTTATTTTTCCAGTCATTCCAGTCATTGAAAATTAATGGTATGCAAATGCTTTTATTTGTAAATGTGATATTGTAAGTAAATGCCTAATTAGTTGTTGAGCTTGATTCAATTCTTTTTTTAAAATTCAAAGTATTATTTTGAATAATCTCCTTTGGCGTGCCCTTACTGTACAAACCTATACTTCTTTCTTACAGTATTTGTGGCACCATATTCTTTGCAGTTGGGACAAAGCATGAAAATAATTGTGAACGTGTCAAGCAAAACAAACTAGCACACCTTAAAAAAGAATCAAAAGCTATTTTTGAAATGAAACTAATGGATGGCAAAATATTCGATGTGACCGCTTCGCTAACCTTCACTGTGTTTTCCAAACCATGATCTGGCATTAACGGAGTGTATGTATGTCGAAGTGTTCATACAATCAGATGTATAACTTAAAAAAATGCAATATTTCATAGACTTGTCAAATGGATATTTTAAATACAGGTCAAATCCTTAATTCCAGATTTCTTGCATTGACAGACTCTTACATAAGGAGGCACTTTCTCTTCCAAAGCCTCTGTCCATCTGTGGACAGCGTTGTACTTGACTTAATACTGCGTGTAACTTGACAGTTGTAGTTACATACTTAATGCATTGGAGGTTGTAAAAGTTGTCAGAGAAAAATGTATGATTATGGATAGACCACTGTTTACAACAATAATAATAATGGTAAATAATAACAATAACAACTACACATTACTGTAAAACTTAAGAGCCAACTGACTGATGTCTTGTCATTTCAAATGTGATTAAACTCTCTCACACTCAGCATATAACATTTATCCAGGGAGTATTGATGATCTTATTAAGGTGTCATTCAGGGGTCAAAGACAACACCAGACTTGACAGAGGACTTTGTCTTCTTTACACCTTCTTGTGGTACACTCATGATAAACCTTACAGGTACTTGACTCATCAAAAATCTCTTTTGCTTTTCTCCAATCAAGTGTGCACTGACAAAGGCTACATATCTTTTGGTATGTGAATGATTGAAAATAACCTGCCTGTGGTTGCTTTTCTCAAACGCAGCTTGAAGAAGAGTATGAAAGCTCTGTTTTTCAATTGATTTAGGACGATCACTGAAGTGGTCTTCGAGTCAACAAACAAACAGTTTGGTGGAAGATTCGTACGAACATTAAATATTAAACATATTTATGCCATGCTGCTAAGCCTCAAAGCACAATGCCCTGCAATCATGTGATGTCAAATTTGGTGGAGCTTGGCGTCTTGACAGTAAAAAAAAAGAAAAAAAAAAAGGGAAAATGGAGTGGGATTTTGAATACAATACAGAAACACACACTAACTTTTGCAATGGACCCACATGTAATCTAATTTGTGTAACAGGGTGTTGACACTGGATTTAATAAGGAATTCTTGGCATCTGCAGTAGAGAATGGTTTGACTGCAGTGGTCAGAATCTTCACGTAACTCGGAGTACCTGTTGTCTGTGAGTGTCAGTCTCTCTGTCTCATTGTGTGTGTTTGCAGGAATTGAACTGTGCATCGCCAAAACCCCATGCAACACCAGTGTAAAGACAGTGGCATAGCACAATACATCCAGTGTCTTCTCTTGAGATCTGTCGCTTCCATTTTCACAAATCCCATGCAGCTGTTTCATGGTGCTGATAGCAAGTATTTCACCTGTAGGCATTTGGTTTGACTTTATAATGGAGTAAAATTTAAGTAAAAATCAGTTAAAGCAATCCAAAGCAACGTTAGCACCAGCGATAGGTTAGACTAGAAGACAGTGATCTGTTGAAAAGCAAAAAAAGGAAAAAAAGAAGCGAAGATTGGGTTATGCCTTTGTAAATAGTAAATGTGTGGAGACACCCAGCTTCGATAAAATGAAGGATTATTGATAAAGTTCTGAACTTGGTAGATTAAAGTCTCAGAGACATGAAGTTCCCAGTGTACACATTTCAGGTTTTGCTTCTCTCAACCGTGCGACTCAGAATCTCTCGACGGGAGATTTGAATGAATGTAAAAACCATGGATTGTACCATTTATAATTTCTGATTGTTGGGTTTCATTTTGTTTTTGTTTTAACAGACATAATGCACTTGTATATAAGCCATACCTGTTGTTAAAATAAACCACTATTTATTGATCAAACATGGATATCAATGAGTCCTTAATTTGGTAACATTTATGGGTTTGATTTACAGTAGATCTCAAGCGAAAAAAACGACACATATTACCGGTGCTTGCTTGAGGCCTTGTGGCTGAAAGACTAACTTTTGAAAAGAGCAAAAAAAAAACAAAACACAGTACATGATTATTTTTTGTTACACTTTTATCAAGTCCAGTGAGGCAGTGGTTCTTGTTTTCTAGAAAAAGTTCAAGCCCCTTAGAGTTAAAACCAAAATAAAATAAAGGTAAGCATGATAGTATCCACAAATTCTTCATTTTCCAGACATAAATCATATGCACCCGAGTTAATTTCCCCACATGTATTTCCCCTGATCATCCACGCCCCACCTGCAGTGGCTCCATGCCCCACCAGCCCCACAAGCCCCTCAGTCTGAAACCCCTACCTACATGAATTGAGAAAACCAGCTGTTTGAATCCTGCAGAGGCATTAGGAATTGCTTTACTGTCTGTGCTTTACCACAAAATGCAGAAAAGCAATCTGAATTCAGCGTTTGTCTCTTGATTGTGAACTTTTCACTGTGTCTTGATGGATGCCCGTCACAATGATTCCAGTATCCTAGGTATCTAATTAGGCCTGTTTAGGGTCTTCCCTCCCCCTCTTCTTCCCGTCATTCTCTTATATCCATACATTCATTCATTTGTTCCACTCCTCTTCCATCTCTCTTCCTACACTCTCTCCACCCTCCTTTCAGTTTATTAATCTCTTACCCCCCATGTCTCTGCCTCCCTCTCTTCCTCTTTCTTGTCCTTTCTCGCTGTTGGTTGTAATTAACTTCATGTAAAGCAACAAAGGGGCACTTGTTTCCCAAGAGGAGCAGTAGGAACTCTGCACAGAGACAAAGTGAGGGCTGAGCTGATGTTTGCTGTCATAAAATAAATGACAGATGGTTGATCAAAGTTGCTTGTAAAGGTTATTTGAATCAATACAGAATCAGCATACATTATGCCAACCTATTATTGATGGTACAGTATATGTGCATGTGGTGTCTCCTTTTTAAATGAAATTGAAAAAAATATTCTGTTGTAGAAATGGAGAAATAGAACAGAACAAACAAACCAAACATCGTCACAAGTGCAATGCAGCAGGATGACAATGTATCATGTTACATTAATTTAAATTAAAGAAATTATTATGTAACATTGTTGATTATAAACTGTATGTAAACTATGGGTCCAAACTCATCAGAGAAGATATTAATGTTTGGGTATTTATGTTATGTTGATTTGATCTGAAGCTGTTTTAAATAGGAAAGCAGCTTATATGTTTGGTATGTCTGTTGTTGGCTCCTCACATTAGTAAATTATCTATCTATCTATCTATC
>JAPXVT010000004.1:17880925-17891977 GCA_029823135.1 Acanthurus reversus | reverse complement strand
CATTGCAAAAAGCTACAGTATCATAAAATGCAACCCAAGCATTTTCAAATTCACACACACAATAAATCAGGTGTTCAAAGACAATATGGATAAACGCAACAGAAACTTTGATCTACCTTTACCTTTAAAAATGGTAATCGTGCTTCTCCAGACTGGTGACTTGTGGTATAATAATATTTTTGGTACAAGTGTACAACGTGGCATTTTAACAGGATTTTTGGCAACTGACTAAAAAAATTCTATAAACTCATAATTTTATAAAGGGATAAAAAAATATAATATGCAACCATTATTCTAATCAAAATATTGACCAAAGTATTAACTGTGGCAGATAAACAGGAATATTTATCCGTAACAATGATAATTCAGCCAGGTGCTAACAGGCCCTTAAAACTCATTTTCCACTTTACATTTCCACATCCATTTTAATGAATGTGAGATTTTGGGAGATCAAGTTCCATCAATGCTCTGAGGACTACCGGTAAATGTTCTCACTAGTTCTGCAGTGTCCTGTTACAACCTATAATCTTTCTTTGTTTGCACTGGTGAATTATATGTTTTGGATTTTTGTCTCCTCTTGTTCTTTATAAGATGTGGCTTGTTCAAGCGTTCCACAGTTAGATAGTAGGTTTCATTGTGCAGGTGAGTCCTCGTTTGTGATTGGTTTCCAGCTGCAGCCTTCGGTAATACTGCTTACAGAATAGCGCATTCACTGTCCTCTGAGATGTAGGAGGCCGGTAACCTTTATGTTTGTACTTTACTTTTTCTAGTTTCTATTTGTTCAGGAGATTTGGTCAGAGGTGGTTTAGCTCTGTTTACTTTAGCTGTTCCCACCCTTTAGTCACGCTAGTTATATACCAGAAATAAATACAGTGCTTTTGGGGCTGATACTTGATGCATAATTTGTCAATCTTTAGAGAAAAAAAGAAGGAAATTTTACTTTTTAATCTAGTTTAGACCATCTTGAGAAAGGTTAAGATTTAGGGTTAAGAGGCATTGGGTACTACCTCTTAAAATACATTGCTTTGTCCCATTCTATACTTTTCAATACTTCTGTCAAAATAAGTACTTAGTTATGCATTTTTAGTCAAGCAACCTAAACTTCCCTTATACCACAGTTTTTGTTATCTATCTGTCTGTATGGGCATATACAGTGTGTATTTATGTATTGCAGTAAGTTCTGGTACACTGAAATACATTTAGGTATACTGTACATCAAAACAGCTGTGACATTAGTGCATAAGCTGAACAAAAGGGTTGCTTTACGCTCTTGTACTAGATTCAATATTTCTCTCAGTCACTGAGACCTTCTTGCGTTGCACAACCACTTTCTTGCCTCCTTGCAGCTTGGGTGCGGGTGTCAGTGCAATATCATCATTTGACCCCAGAGA
Source organism: Acanthurus reversus (assembly GCA_029823135.1). NCBI lineage: Eukaryota > Metazoa > Chordata > Actinopteri > Acanthuriformes > Acanthuridae > Acanthurus > Acanthurus reversus. Next base: position 17,890,586 of record JAPXVT010000004.1, on the reverse strand, counting down.
ACCATGTGAACCCAGTGAAAAACTCTGAGTTGTCATCTGGATACCTTGACCTCCGACCTCCAAACCTTGCTCTGCAGACCCATGTCCAGTCTGAAGGAAGGCCTGGGCTGCGTGTGCATCTTTTCCACCTGAAGCACCGCTCTCCACCACCACATGTCTGGACCTGGAGACGCTTCCTTGTGAAAAGCCATGTGGCACCTGTCCTTTCACACCACCTCTTCCTACTTGCTTATCAACAAGGACCAGACCCTGGGAACTTTGGAGGCCACCAACCTGCACCAGCCCCTGAGTAAGTCCAACTTGGGAAACTTGACCCACTGCCTGCTGGGCGCCCCCTGCTACAAGAACCATTTGAGGCTTGGGCTCGACTACGTACATGGGTGCAGCAGTATAGTACACAGGAGGCTGCTGTATGAGCAGCGTCTGGCTGGGAACCACAATCTTGTCCTGGACATGTACATTGGGAATGGCGGCTGAACCCCGGACTCTCTCACTGAAGTGCTCCTCCTGGAGGATGGTGGAGGATCCAGACTCTACGTTGGAGGTGTTGATGTTGACATGGTCCCTGTCCCTGACTGTTTCTCTGTGAGTATGGACATGTGTGTGGGTGGAGTTGGAGCTGGAGGGCCAGACAGGAGACACTGGTCTGGGTGGAGAGATAGAAACCCCTGCAGCCACAGACTTGGTTGCCAAGGTTGACCCCTGACAGATCTCGGCCAGGGTTTTGAATTTAGGCCCAAGGTCATTTAGGAAAGAAAGGTCATCATCATTCTCAAGGAGGCTGCAGCAACCCACAGAGCCTGCCAGGGACTCCTGACCCTCATAGTCATAGACAAGCAGAGCATCCTTCTGACAGGACTGCTGTGCAGCGTGGTCGGATTTCTGCAAACAAACAAAAACCAGAATACATTGAATTCAAAGTCAATAACAGAAAATAGTTTGGATTCTTGAATTCAAAGATGTTTTATGTACTCACACTTGAATAATACTCCCCAAGGAACTGTCCAGACAGAGCCATCCCATCAAAGGCTCCAGTCCTGTATCCAGAGTAAAGATGTCCTTGTCCTGTCATCATCCTACCACCTGCGTAGTCCATCTCCACCTGCCCACCGGACTGGTTATACTGGTTGTACAGGTGAATGTCCTCTGTTGTCATGGCTGAAGAGTTGATGCCACCACCTAAGGCTACTCCTCCAGCTGCTCCATCCCTGCTATCAACCAGTCTCTCTACGAATGCTTTGCTCTCATAGTTGTTGACATTCTTGGTACTGACTGCACCACAGTGAACTTCCACTGGGGCTTGTAGAAGAGGCACTGCCTGTGAAAATAATATGAGATCCCATCAGGAGATGCAGCATTTTAGACAAATTTGTTTAACAAATTTTACTATACTCATTAAAATACCTTGTCTTCTCCCTGTCCCTCTGTGTGATATGAGATCAGCTGCTGTTTCGTATCATACGGAATGGCCTTGAACGCTCCAGCAGCTGCTGCATCTCCACACAAGCAGAACAGCAGCAGAAGTGGCACCACTGAAACACAGATAAATACTACTTAAGTAAAATTGATTCCAATTACCAGTCAGGGGATTATTTTCATTCATGACAGAGATTTAACTGACGGGGGAGAAATTGCCAAATAGATGTGTAATGCATACTAGTCATGATCTGTCTCTTTAGGGAACTGTTCGGCCCACCCATTCTTTTTAGCTGTTCTCTCCTAACATGCTACAACGTGTCCAGTTGGAGAACTCCGGGGGGGAAAGTAAAAAAAAACAGGACCCAGGAAGAAAAAGTAGTTAGTAAAATTAAGAGGTAAGTGGTACTCTACTCACACAGCAGCAGCAGCAGTCCCAGGAGTAGGAGCAGGATGCCTGCAGCTCCAAAAGTGGTCGTCTTTGTGGTGCGCGCCACACAGGATTTGGTGTTTTCAGTGCACGTACACACAATTACTTCTATCGTCTGAACATCAGCACACGACTTTCCCTGCTGGTCTCTGACTTCCACTGCCACTTTGTAAGTACCTGGCCACAAGTTGCCTTGGTCCCGCAGAATGGCTGTGGTTTCTGTAGAAAGATAAGATCCACAATTTAAAACGTGCCACAGAAGTTATAAAGAATATAGTTTGTGCCTTGTACCAGACTGAATACTAATGCTCCCTTTACACAGAGGTGATAAAACCAAAATGCTCTGAGTGTTGTCATGACAGACATTTACTTGTCATGGCAGGCAAAGCAGGGATGAAGCTATTAAAATGAATGATGTTTAAGTCAAAAAATTTTTGCTAACCCATGCCAGTGAATTACCTTGCACAACAGCAGAGCTCTAAAACTAGCACACCTAAATAGAGTACATGTTTGAAGTAAAACCTAAGCAGTAATCTGTGGCACCAAGTTACTCTGTACAAGAAACACACATAAATTTGCAGCAATCTTAATTAATCAAAATTGTTTAATTACATACAAATTTAGGCTTGGAATACAAAGAAATGTACACTAAAAAAACTGTCCATGAAATGATCGACATTTGCTTGCAAATCTTTGGAAATCTAATGTTTTAGATAAATGAACAAATTACTAAATTTGTCTAAAAAAGCCTTTTTAATGCAAACATTGAGAGGCCTTTTAATGATGATTTGCAGGAAATATGCTAAACTGTAAACTGTTTCTTACCATTCAGAGGCTCTACGATCCATTTCTGCTCGTTGCTCTCCTGAATGACAGTAAAGTCAAATGGTGCCGAATTGGGGAATTCGTCTTCGTCTTTGGCTGTGACGTAGATGGCGTTATCTTCGAAGCACATGGTCTGACTTGTAGTGGTCAGTATCGGACAGTGATCATTGAAGTCCTCCACCTGAAGAGCTATGGTCCCTGTGGCAGTTTTATCGGAACCGTCTAAAAAGGTGATTAAATGAGATTAGAACCAACCTTTACTCACTGTATCAGTCCACTGGAGAATGATGATAATTATCATATTTACAGAACTCACCAGTGGTGATGCTTATGATTTTGGCATAGTATGTTCCATTGACCAAGTACTTGGACTCTCTGTCAGGGAGCTTATTCAGTCTGATATCTCCTGTTTTTTCATCAATAATGAACCAGTTGTCATCATCGCGGAGTTTGGCATACCTTTGAATATAAATGTCAGGACAAAAATAATCTATTAATGTACAATATTTACATTCGGGGACACACAGAGAAGCATCCATACATCTGCTGTTAAGATGAAAATTTTTCACTTTGTTGCCGTACTTTACGTTGGTGGCGGTCTGTAATGTGTCGCTGTCAATTGCAGCATAGTTGGTGATGATTTGGCTGAAGGAGGTGGAAGTTTGTTCCTCAGAGACAGTCACCACTTTGACACTTGGCTGGAAACGGGGCCCTTCCTTCTGATTGATCACATTGATTTTAATGGGGTAGGATTTTTGGGTTATGGGCCCTGTCATGGTTGTACTACCAAAACTGTACTTTGCTTTGTTGGAAACAGAAACTTCCAAGTTGACTGTCTTCAGTTCCTCATAGTCCAAGGCCTGCAGATACAAGAATAATACAGACTGTGACTTCATAGCGCTCATTTAACCTCAAACAGTTCAAAAACCAAAGTCAGTCTTTTACCTTGTTAATCATGATGATCCCTTCATTGGTCTTGGCATCGGTAGTGATAGTGAAGTAGCCTGCCTCATTCCCCGAAACTATATTGAAGACAGCCAGCCAGTTGTCAGTGTTAATCAGATCCATGTCGAGGGCTTTGATCCTCATTACCTCCACATTGACGGTGTTCTCCTCCACACTCCCTACATACTGTGAGTAAAGCACACACCAACAGCTGCTTAAAAGTCAACTGTCAAAAGCTATTATACAAGAAAGTGACAGAGGAACAGAAGCACTCAGTCTGGTGATTGTGTCACACCTACCGACTCTTCTTCCAGGGTTGGAATGTTGTCATTGATGTCTAGAATTTGGATCTCGATTTGTCCTGTTCCTGTGTTTCCTCCTGGCTGTCCGTTCATGTCTGAGGCTAGTATCGTCAGCTTGTATGTGTCTTGTCTCTAAAAAGTAGATCAGATGCAAAACACCGATTGATATTTCTTTAAAGCTTCAAGTTAAAGTGGACAAACATAAGTAAAATGTGTCTTACTATTTGGCTTCTTCCGTAAAACGTGTCTACACTGTGTGATGATTCTTGTTTAAGTTATGAATACAAATAGGGGTCATACATGAGGTTTGAGATGTTTGCAAAAGTAACAGCTAATGGAAAATGCCTGTTGTGTTATAGTGAGATTTACTGTGTGATACTGATCTGACAGCTGCGTTAAAAGCTTTTCGATTAATGGTACTAGCTGTGACGGATGATTGGAGGGACCTCGGATCAGTCGAGTGACTCACCTCCCTGTCGAGAGAGCTCTGCCGAACCATGACCTCTCCAGTCTGAGAGTTGATGAAGAACATCCCAGCTGTGTTACTCTGCTCAGCAATGCGGTAGAACATCGTGGAGTGCAGCGTGTTCTCTTGATCGGCATCAGTAGCAATCACTTTCATCACAACAGTACCTGGAAATCACCAACATGAATGAAACAATGCATCAGTTCAGTTCGGGTGAGAATACTTTGCAAGGTCACAAAATATTCTGCAGACGTCTTAAAATACCTGCTGCGCTTGATTCACTGACGGATCCGACTTGCTGTGCTTTAATGACCGGCAGGCAGTCGTTCTCATCCAAAACAATAATTTTGAGGTCAATATCCTTTTCAGCAAGGGAGCCATCAGCGTATTTCGCCACACCTTTTAACTACAAGAGAGAAATCACATCTTTAACATCACATCACTGTACATTCTGAGGCAATGGCTTTAAATACAAAAAATAAATACGATCTGTTGTTTTGCATTTGTATTTGTTTGTGCCTGCTTGTGTGAAGCTGTTCTGCAACTGTTTGTTGTTACTTTGTTGAATCACATTTTCTCCGCTTCTGCGCACATCTTTGTTCAGCTTATGTCGATCTACGTTTTGCATTTCTTGTAGCTGATGTTGTTGTTTTTCACCTGGTTTCTTGATTTTATGCTGCCTATTTAAACCAGACCAGGAACAGTGTATGAAACTAGCCTTTGGCCTAAATCTGGTAGCCTTTATTGACAGTAATATTTATCTATATGCACTGTCCCCGAGAAACAAACCTATAAAAGAAAATACATAATTAAAATAGACTGCATTTATGGGGTTCTTACATGATATGAAGACTTCACTTCTCTGTCCAGGATGGAGAAGATCTTCACATAGCCAGTATCACGGTTGACTTTAAATACGTCGACAGGAGGCTGGTCAACACCAGGCCCGCTTATATAATAAAAGATCTTTGTAAAGTTCTCCTTATCAGAGCGAATCTGAAAAACAAACGCATAAACACGAAATGAATCCAACTGATCAGGAAATGTGCAGAACACTTTCTGATCACAAGGAAAAGTTTAACTTGTAACTTATTAACTTAGCATTTTTTTTTTTTTAAGTCGTTCAGATCATGTGGATGAAAGCAAAACATGTATGAAACAGAAGTTTGACATTCAGGTTCTGGTGGAAACAAACACTCAACAATCTGCATCATTGTTTGTTAGCAACCAGCTCAACTGTTGACGACCTCGTTCACTGCAATTACAGGTGACTCAGAGTTCACAATTTATATGTAACTGTATGAAACTAGATAAGCTTTGGGACGCAGGTGTGTGTGTGTGTGTGTGAGAGTGTGTGAGTGTGTGTGTGCCTGGGAACAACTATGTAAGTCATTCATCGACATGTACTCGTCTGGCACTGACTCATTATAATTATGAATGTTTGCCAGTGTCTGCAGAGCTGATCTCAGACACGTTCAGTCTAGGCAAGACTTTACAAAAAACAAAACAAAACAAAAAAAAAGATATCAAAGGATGCCTGAGGATAAAGCCACTGAGGTACAAAGTACACTTAGTAGTTTACTTGGCAATGATGTCATGACTTGAAGGAACATTGCTGTAACTAGTTGAATGCTCCTTGACAGGTTCTAAACAAATGTTAGCTTTAAAAGAGAAAGGCAGAACTCAAACCCACTCGTGCAATACTGTCCAGTCCGGTGTAATCGTGGTTCTCCTTCAGCTGTCTGGGAGCAATGATCCATTCTCTCTTCTGTCTGTGTAACCCGAGCCCGTTTCCTCTGGCGCTCACAGGAACGGCCTGCAGGTAAACAAAGCGGGAGGAAAAACTGGATCATTATTCATTATAACAACAAAATCACAAGACATATTGTTGCTCCTGCACTAGTTTGCACATAATGTTTTTTTTACACATCAGTGTTACACGTACTTAAAAGAACAAAACTACAAAAAGCAGGCTGCATGTGTCCACACAGCACATACATTATTCAACTGCAGTCAGTGAAGTGTTGAGGAAAAGAAAAGTAGTTGTAATCAATCACAGTTACTAAGAATGTGTAAATAAATTACAGTTACTTCTGAAAATATGAATGACTAGGAGGTTACATCTCATATATTTACTGTAAAACGTTCAGGCTGTATGTTGAATGTTATTCATTTTGCTGCTTTGCATGTCTTGATGTGCACAATGTTTGTTAAAGTTTGATGCTACTCTGATGCCATCAGCACTGCCTCATTTAAACATCTGAAAATGGTTAATGGTTAAAAACATTTGATAGAAATGTATAAAAGTAATCAAAAAGTAATCATATGTAACAAATTACATTACTTTTATAAAGTAATTATAGTTACATTAGGCTACTTATTAGGCTACATTTTAAATAGGGTAAGTAGTAATCTGTAACCTATTACATTTCCAAAGTAGGCTAATCTTCCCAACCCTGTCAATAAATGGTGGCTTTTCAATAAATAAAATAAAATACAGCCTATCAATCCTTTTTTTCCACTTTCCACTTGAAAAACTTTACCGCGGGACAATTTTAATATTAAAATCCAAAATAACGCAATCTACATCTCAGCTGTGCCAAAGCTGGAATCTCCGTTATTACACGCGATCAAAGCTTCGTGCCTCTAGTTTTCCCACACAAGTATTTCAGGGAAGTAATTACGGGGAGCTGCTCTGCAGGAGAGGAAATACCGAAAACAATGTTCCGTGAACAGTAAACATGTCCGGTAAACATGGAAACTGCGTGTTAACTTCTGCTTTTCTTCATCTCGGACGCACAGACGCATCCAGTCCCGCGGAGCCACACCTGCCGGAGCTCTGCCACTCCGCGCACGGTAATGCCTGTGAACGTGAGGCGCATATTGAACCGCGTAACTTACCGTTAGGAGGAAAGCCAGCAGGACGCAAAGGCTGCATGTCAGCGGTGGAGCCATCGGCCTGAAAAACATCAACTTTCTCGATCGTCCTGTTGAAGTGAAATCGCGTCAGCTTGACTCTTCTACCGTGTGAGGTCTGCCGTCGGTTTCGTACAGACTTTGACCCTTTGGAGGGGAAGGGACTTTTACAGCAATAGGCGGTTCCTCTCTCCCTCTGATTGCTCACCAGCTACTGCTGATAACAGGCGGAGAAAAGAGGTGGTGTGTCCACTTTTGTGCATAGCTGCAATAGTTTTGTGCAGCCTATTGTTTGTGGCCTCAGGAGAACAGAAGACTGGACTAAAAGGAAACGACTTCAAAACTGGCAGCGAAGTGCGTCCAAACAAAGCCAGACACACTTCTGTGATGAGCCTGGAGAGGCAATGTGTGAAATGATGTTTTTTGTTGATGTAAGAGATGCTTAACAATAAGATTAAATAAAAATCTGACATGACTTTGCAGTTGGGATTCATTTAATTTTCTTAATTTTTTTGTTTGGATACTGAGGTGGAGGAATGATGTCTCGGTGTTGGAGAGCTTTCAGGCCAACTCTCTCACTCAGATGTAAAAGTTCATCTGTGCCTGTGACATTCCCGAGCAGTGCACCTCAGTTTCTGGGTTCACCACTGTGACATGCAGCTGGACTCTGGACTGTGTGAGGGTGTGTGAGGGTGTGTGTGTGTGCATGCAGACATTGGCAGGAGATAAAAAATAATTAAAAAGGTTCACATTGGCACAGTGAGAGTTTGTGTTGCCAAGTTACAAGAAACTTTTACTCCCCATGTCCAAAGGTGTGTGGGAGAGGAAGCGGTATCAGTTTTATCTTTTCTGATCGGACAATTAGTTTCTTCAAAGGAATTATGATGTTGTGGTCTGATAGCAAGCTCACGTGTCACTGAGAGTCTGCAACCTTTGTGTCTAATTATTATTATTATTATTATTATTAGGCTACTACATTTTATTACAGTGAGAGTGATTGCGGTCAGCATTGTTTCTTTCAATCAGCTTTGACTTACAGGCCAGAAAAGATAAAAAGGAGAAATAAATACTGTCACTGACTTGGCCTGTGTGAGATTGAAGCAACCTAATTCCTCACTAATAGGCTACTAATAGATACTAAATAGATACTGAAATTATTCCTCCTAATAATAACTGAATTTCAGTGTTGGGGAGTGACTAGTTACATGTAACGGCATCATGTAATTTAATCAGAAAATAAATGGAATTGTAATCAGTTACAGTTACTGAAAAAGAATTTGTAATTAATTATGGTTACTTTTGAAAATGTTAAATGATTACAGAGGGGTTAGATCTGAATATTTTCTGTAAAAAGCTTAGACGCTGTATGTCGAATAATATTCATTTTGTTGCTTTGCATGTTTTTGATATGTTTTCTTTTGTCATTTCCGGTCTGTTTAGTAAAGTTTGATGCTGTTCTGATGCTTTTGATTGGTTCTCTTCTTTGCATTTGCAGTGCTACACGTCTGCCAATAACATTATTACGTCTATGGATAAAAATGCATTAGAAATTTAGAAAAGTAATCAAATGTATAAGTTAAATTACTAAGACAAAGTAACTGAAATAGTCACAGTACTTATTACATTTTAAATAGGGTAACTAGTGATCTGTAACCTTCCCAACCCCTCGTAACTTTGTGCTAAGTAGGCCTATATTTGGAAAATGCAGCAAAGTGAGTTTGCAAAACATGTGTAACATGAGCCGAGCGTGTCACGCATATGTCCATCTAGTTTGAGTGACCAAACCGCTTTTGAAGGACGCAACATTTTTGAGTCAACATCGCAGTTTTGACAGACAGACCAGTAAAAGTATTTGCTGGGGTGCTGGTGCAGGATCTTAGTGAGATAATTATCTCAGTGCAATCACAGCTTCTGTTAGTTTTGAGACTAATAACTAACTTATATCATTGAGATTAAGATTAAATTTTGTAAATCAGTAACTTGCAAGTTTTTTTATGTGCATCTCCCTAAACCTAAAGCAAACTAATATGACCATAAACTTTGTTATAATCTTCATTTTTTTGCTGAAACTCTACTCAAGAGGTGTTGGTTGAATTCAACAGTTATTTTCAAGGCTGCACTTATGACACACTGAGAGCACATCACAGTATAAATTGTTAAACGTTGAGTCCACACATCTCTCAAACAGTTTCAGTGAAACTTGAATGTATTATTTTTCTTTCGGTAGGGTTCACTGCATCTGCTGAATTGGATTGTTGCATGTAGGTGTGCCTGGCTTTGATAAATTACTAAGTGAACTGCTAACTGTTTGATGTCACACATTTTATTACAACCATTATTGAGAAAAACACCCTAACAAAG